>CAWUFW010023914.1:0-67866 GCA_963921515.1 Calotriton arnoldi | reverse complement strand
CTGTCCCTGCGGTGCCTGGCCTGCCCCCCGGTTGCCCCTCCTAGTGGATTGTCCCTGGTTTTGTGCAGGCATGCGTAGGGTGACATCTGCCAGTGTCACCCTGTTTGAACTTTGACAATGGACTGGCCATTGGCCTTTGCTCTTTTTTTCTGGACGTCGTTTTCAATCAACACATATGCTGAATAAAGCAACTTTCTTTTCTCTAGTGCTCATGCTTCAGATGTACATGTTGTTGGTGCTGCTAACCATGCCCTTGCTGCAGTGATGGTGATATCTGGTCTCATGATTATGAGGTGTTACTGTGCAGGAACCCATGTGGTCCAGGGGAATGTGTCCTATCATGTGGTGTATCCATGTCATCCATAGCAGCATCTGAGGGTGTCATGTGTTCAGTATTTGGCAATGGGATTTCCTACTTACATTAGCAATTTCATATCTGTGGCTTCCACCCCTGCACATCTGTTGTGCCTTCCATTGTTGGATTTGTCTACTTCCCTGACCGTGTTGCCATCTCCACTGGACATGCAGGTTTGGGCATCAATGGGGAAGGACTCATCCGTGTAGTCAGTGCAACATTGCTATACAAGTGTGTTGGATCTGTGCTGATGATTCCGTTGGCACATCCATGACCAGGCTGATGTGATGGTAGCCCTCATTTGGTGCTAATTGTTGATTGTGTGACCAAGTGCTCAGCTGACATGATGGGGCCCTACTGAGGCAACATATGGCACAGCTTTCCTCACACAGGAGTGGAGTCCCCTCATGGCAGTGTGTACACGTGTGACATTGCCTGCGCCCAAGGTGTGTGTTGTGTGTGCATGTCTGTGTGTTCACTTCCATTTATCTGCGCATGCTGTGATCCCTAGTGTTGTACCTGTTTGTGATGCTTGCTGACTTGAGCTATGTTCCCCCAAAGTCTTCTCCCTGTGTTCTCTGTGATGTGGGTGCATGGCACATTACTGGTCATCAGGGTGTCACCCATAGGTGTGTTTGCTGTCAGGGCTGAGTTTGTGTGCAGACGCAGATGGGTCACAGTCAGGTTTCCCCTTGGCACTTGTTGTTTGCCCCTGTCATGTGATTTTCAGTTCGTGTTATCTTTCAGTGATTGTGACACGTTGTGTGTGTGACTGCTGGCACTCCTCAGGGTCCGGGCTGCAATGTTGGTTGTTGTCTATGTGTGTTCTTTGTGGGTGACCTTGGCTTCTTCATTGGTGTGTGACTGTGGCTGGGATCCCATTGGTTGGTGTGGTATCGCCGTCATGTCCATGTACAGCGTAGTGTGCAGTGTGTCAGACATTCAGGAGTCTTGTTGAGTGGCCATGTGTGATGTGTTTCTGCACCTTGGTTCCCACCCACCACCCTGGAATGGTCATGGGTGCATGTGCAATGTCACCAGTGCATGTGTACTTCACTGCTGCACATTGTTGGAGGTCGAGGGTATGGTCTTGAGTGTGTGCAGATGGGAGTCGTTGCCCAGCTAGTCCCCTGCCTCCATGTTGGCCTTGGCTTACTGGCCATGCTGATTGATTTGTGCTTGTGTAGGTGTGATGGTAGTTTGTTGCTCAGGACACCTGACTGTGGTTCACAGTGTGAACGACATTTAGCTTTATCATCACAGTGGGATTTTTATTCAGCCCAGGGTCACCACATTGTGGGGGCCCTGGGGGTGGTGCTGTGGTGTGTCTGTGTCTTGCTGTGTCAGTTGTTGTTCCTACGTGCCTGTGTGACATGTGTGTTTTGTGCTCCCTCTCATCTGACAATGCCTGCTTGCCCACATAGGGGATTTGGATCCATGAGTTACCTTAGTGTGGCAGTGTATGCACATCTGTATGATTGGTATTCAGCTCTCCTCATGTGTTGTGTGGTTGCCTGGGGACACTGGCACCCCCACCCCTCACCTGCTGTGTATGATGACAGTGTTGGTCTGCCTGTTTGTGTTTGTGCATCTGCACCACTGCATTGGCATATCTTGGGTGTGCCATTGGCTGTATGTTGTTTGGTGTGTTTCCCCTGCTGTCCCTGGGACTCCTAGGTCATCGGTCAGCACAGTGATCATGGTTTGTGTGTCCCATTGCTGCCATGGTATGGTATCTGTTCACCTCACATCTGCTGTCTCCACAGGATATCTGCATTTGTGTGCCCATTGGTGCAAATATGTGGTTCTGCATTCTGATGGTCACTTCTGTCATTGTGTCATTGATGAATGTTGACGGTGTCAGCCCCCATGGGTGTTGTTTGTCTGCACATGGCCAAAGGAATGTCTCATTTGCACTGCAGTATTTGGCTCACCCAATTTATGTTGCAATGGGACACATACACTACTTTGCCACAGATGAGTTTTTGGTTCTGTGACCAGGAATGATCCATGCAATTTGGCAGTTGCAGCTCTTTCTTTGTCAACACTTACCTTTTGGTCACTGTGATGATGGGGGTGTAGACCCCACTGCCACAATGGTCAAAATGTGCTTCAGCTATGGACCCCACACTTGCCTTTTGGTCACTGTGATGATGGGGGTTTAGACCCCATTGCCACAATGGTCAAAATGTGCTTCGGCTATGGACCCCACACTTACCTTTTGGTCACTGTGATGATGGGGGTTTAGGCCCCATTGCCACAATGGTCATGGGCTGCTTGCATTGTGGGTGCCACACACATATATGTGTGGCACATGTGCTAGGGGGTCACATTGTATGTTCAAAGTCATGTTCGGTGTTGTAGGCATTTGACACAGCCTACACACGCTTGTCATGGTGGTGGGGGGATGTCTTTATCTTGCATTCCCTAGGTTGTGGTGTGCTTGTTGTGTCATGCATTGTCCATCCTATGAGTGGGGGTGGTAGTAGTGGTAGGCATCAAGCCCCCTGGCTAAGGGTGGTAGTAGTGGTAGGCATCCTGCCCCCCTGGCTAAGGGTGGTAGTAGTGGTAGGCATCCAGCCCCCCTGGCTAAGGGTGGTAGTAGTGGTGGGCATCAAGCCCCCTGGCTAAGGGTGGTAGTAGTGGTAGGCATCCTGCCCCCCTGGCTAAGGGTGGTAGTAGTGGTAGGCATCCTGCCCCCTGGCTAAGGGTGGTAGTAGTGGTAGGCATCCTGCCCCCTGGCTAAGGGTGGTAGTAGTGGTAGGCATCCAGCCCCCTGGCTAAGGGTGGTAGTAGTGGTAGGCATCCAGCCCCCTGGCTAAGGGTGGTAGTAGTGGTAGGCATCAAGCCCCCTGGCTAAGGGTGGTAGTAGTGGTAGGCATCCAGCCCCCCTGGCTAAGGGTGGTAGTAGTGGTAGGCATCAAGCCCCCTGGCTAAGGGTGGTAGTAGTGGTAGGCATCCAGCCCCCTGGCTAAGGGTGGTAGTAGTGGTGGGCATCAAGCCCCCCTGGCTAAGGGTGGTAGTAGTGGTAGGCATCCTGCCCCCTGGCTAAGGGTGGTAGTAGTGGTAGGCATCCTGCCCCCTGGCTAAGGGTGGTAGTAGTGGTAGGCATCCAGCCCCCTGGCTAAGGGTGGTAGTAGTGGTAGGCATCCAGCCCCCTGGCTAAGGGTGGTAGTAGTGGTAGGCATCCAGCCCCCTGGCTAAGGGTGGTAGTAGTGGTAGGCATCAAGCCCCCTGGCTAAGGGTGGTAGTAGTGGTAGGCATCCAGCCCCCCTGGCTAAGGGTGGTAGTAGTGGTAGGCATCAAGCCCCCTGGCTAAGGGTGGTAGTAGTGGTAGGCATCCAGCCCCCTGGCTAAGGGTGGTAGTAGTGGTGGGCATCAAGCCCCCCTGGCTAAGGGTGGTAGTAGTGGTAGGCATCCAGCCCCCTGGCTAAGGGTGGTAGTAGTGGTGGGCATCAAGCCCCCCTGGCTAAGGGTGGTAGTAGTGGTAGGCATCCTGCCCCCTGGCTAAGGGTGGTAGTAGTGGTAGGCATCCTGCCCCCCTGGCTAAGGGTGGTAGTAGTGGTAGGCATCCTGCCCCCTGGCTAAGGGTGGTAGTAGTGGTAGGCATCAAGCCCCCTGGCTAAGGGTGGTAGTAGTGGTAGGCATCCTGCCCCCTGGCTAAGGGTGGTAGTAGTGGTAGGCATCCTGCCCCCTGGCTAAGGGTGGTAGTAGTGGTAGGCATCAAGCCCCTCCTGGCTAAGGGTGGTAGTAGTGGTAGGCATCAAGCCCCCCCTGGCTAAGGGTGGTAGTAGTGGTAGGCATCCAGCCCCCCTGGCTAAGGGTGGTAGTAGTGGTGGGCATCAAGCCCCCTGGCTAAGGGTGGTAGTAGTGGTAGGCATCCTGCCCCCTGGCTAAGGGTGGTAGTAGTGGTAGGCATCCTGCCCCCCTGGCTAAGGGTGGTAGTAGTGGTAGGCATCCTGCCCCCTGGCTAAGGGTGGTAGTAGTGGTAGGCATCAAGCCCCCCTGGCTAAGGGTGGTAGTAGTGGTAGGCATCCTGCCCCCCTGGCTAAGGGTGGTAGTAGTGGTAGGCATCCTGCCCCCTGGCTAAGGGTGGTAGTAGTGGTAGGCATCAAGCCCCCTGGCTAAGGGTGGTAGTAGTGGTAGGCATCAAGCCCCCTGGCTAAGGGTGGTAGTAGTGGTAGGCATCCTGCCCCCCTGGCTAAGGGTGGTAGTAGTGGTAGGCATCCTGCCCCCTGGCTAAGGGTGGTAGTAGTGGTAGGCATCCTGCCCCCTGGCTAAGGGTGGTAGTAGTGGTAGGCATCCAGCCCCCTGGCTAAGGGTGGTAGTAGTGGTAGGCATCAAGCCCCCTGGCTAAGGGTGGTAGTAGTGGTAGGCATCCAGCCCCCTGGCTAAGGGTGGTAGTAGTGGTAGGCATCCAGCCCCCCTGGCTAAGGGTGGTAGTAGTGGTAGGCATCAAGCCCCCCTGGCTAAGGGTGGTAGTAGTGGTAGGCATCCAGCCCCCTGGCTAAGGGTGGTAGTAGTGGTGGGCATCAAGCCCCCCTGGCTAAGGGTGGTAGTAGTGGTAGGCATCCAGCCCCCTGGCTAAGGGTGGTAGTAGTGGTGGGCATCAAGCCCCCTGGCTAAGGGTGGTAGTAGTGGTAGGCATCCTGCCCCCCTGGCTAAGGGTGGTAGTAGTGGTAGGCATCCTGCCCCCCTGGCTAAGGGTGGTAGTAGTGGTAGGCATCCTGCCCCCTGGCTAAGGGTGGTAGTAGTGGTAGGCATCAAGCCCCCTGGCTAAGGGTGGTAGTAGTGGTAGGCATCCTGCCCCCTGGCTAAGGGTGGTAGTAGTGGTAGGCATCCTGCCCCCTGGCTAAGGGTGGTAGTAGTGGTAGGCATCCTGCCCCCTGGCTAAGGGTGGTAGTAGTGGTAGGCATCCTGCCCCCCTGGCTAAGGGTGGTAGTAGTGGTAGGCATCCAGCCCCCTGGCTAAGGGTGGTAGTAGTGGTAGGCATCCAGCCCCCTGGCTAAGGGTGGTAGTAGTGGTAGGCATCAAGCCCCCTGGCTAA
This sequence comes from Calotriton arnoldi, assembly GCA_963921515.1. NCBI lineage: Eukaryota > Metazoa > Chordata > Amphibia > Caudata > Salamandridae > Calotriton > Calotriton arnoldi. The sequence continues at coordinate 62,464 of CAWUFW010023914.1, read as the reverse complement.
GGGTGGTAGTAGTGGTAGGCATCCAGCCCCCTGGCTAAGGGTGGTAGTAGTGGTAGGCATCAAGCCCCCCTGGCTAAGGGTGGTAGTAGTGGTAGGCATCCAGCCCCCCCTGGCTAAGGGTGGTAGTAGTGGTAGGCATCCAGCCCCCCCTGGCTAAGGGTGGTAGTAGTGGTAGGCATCAATTCCCCCCTGACTAAGGGTGGTAGTAGTGGTAGGCATCCAGCCCCCTGGCTAAGGGTGGTAGTAGTGGTAGGCATCAAGCCCCCTGGCTAAGGGTGGTAGTAGTGGTAGGCATCCAGCCCCCTGGCTAAGGGTGGTAGTAGTGGTGGGCATCAAGCCCCCTGGCTAAGGGTGGTAGTAGTGGTAGGCATCCTGCCCCCCTGGCTAAGGGTGGTAGTAGTGGTAGGCATCCTGCCCCCCTGGCTAAGGGTGGTAGTAGTGGTAGGCATCAAGCCCCCCTGGCTAAGGGTGGTAGTAGTGGTAGGCATCCAGCCCCCCTGGCTAAGGGTGGTAGTAGTGGTGGGCATCAAGCCCCCTGGCTAAGGGTGGTAGTAGTGGTAGGCATCCTGCCCCCTGGCTAAGGGTGGTAGTAGTGGTAGGCATCCTGCCCCCTGGCTAAGGGTGGTAGTAGTGGTAGTCATCCAGCCCCCTGGCTAAGGGTGGTAGTAGTGGTAGGCATCAAGCCCCCCTGGCTAAGGGTGGTAGTAGTGGTAGGCATCCTGCCCCCTGGCTAAGGGTGGTAGTAGTGGTAGGCATCCAGCCCCCCTGGCTAAGGGTGGTAGTAGTGGTAGGCATCCAGCCCCCCTGGGTAGGGGTGGTGGTGCGCATTCAGGCCCCTGTGTGCATATGTGGCATTGGTGATGGGCATCCCGCCCCTATGGTGCTGCTGTTGCTGGTGTAAGTATATTCAGCATCCCCGTGTGTGTGTGTGATGTGTCGTGTACGTGTTGTATGTGTTTTGTGGTTGGTGTCTGGCTTACCTTCTGCGCCGTACGCGTCCGTGCCTGTTCCGGTAGTAGATGTAGAATATTGGTATGATCGGGACGAAGGGATTCATGGTTGGTTCGTGTCGTTCGTCCTTCTCGTTGCTTCGCGTCGTCCTCGTCACTTCGCCTCGTCCTCATCGGTGCCGTGTTCGTCTCGTAGCCGTGGATCGTGTTGTGGCGCGAATCGGAGCTTATGTGCGCCTCTCCCGGATGCTTTGACGTGCCGTGGCGTAGCGACGGGTTTGGCGCGTACGGGAAGCGCATCGTACTTGTCCGGCCGGACGGGCCTGCATTTTTCCTTCCGTGCGACTCGATTCGGCGTTTCCGGATTCGCCTCGGTCGGAGAACAGGACCTGGTTTGGGTGAGTACGGCTCGGCCGGATTTTTTGCTGTTGTGCGCATCGTACTTGCTCGTTCGGTGTACTGTACGGATCGGTCGGGAAACAGGCTTTCGCATGGCTTTTTTCCCGACCGAATAGTGTTGGGTACGCCTCCGACCGAGATCGGAATCGGCCCCTAACTTGACAAATTCTCTTCACTCTTGTATGATGTTGTGCACGAGTTCCTCTGAACCCATGAAATATACAGACAGGAGTGCAGGCAAGTACATGTGCAAATACTTTTACACAAGTTATGCCTTTTGTGAACAGGTCCATTTGCTTTCTAAAATTTCCAAATTTTACGTACCATATTTCAGCTTATTTAGCTTTTTTGTAAATATTTAAAATTCACGGAATACTCGCTATTTAAATAATATTGTTCTATCCACATGCTTACTTTTCAACGTGCAAATTTAATTAGCTTTCAAACAAGTCTTGATGTGGACTACAAGAATGTGATCACTGATTGTGTTTTGAGATACACCGATTTCAATTTTTTATTTAAAACAGATTATAGTAAATATTCAGAGTCAATGTTTAAAAGCACTAGCTTGTATATCATCAATCACTCTTGCTTCTATGTGCTACTTTAGTCAGATGGTGATTTTTTCGATTTGACGTATATGCCACTTTCACCATTCATGACAAACATACTGTATGCTATACTATCTTTACGGGGCTTTGTTTTTGCGTCCTTCACTCAATGGCTTTTTTTTTATCTTGGAACCTTCAGCTGTTGGCTTGTGACAATGTAATTCTCCTCTTGGATCAGCCTAATGGAGTATTTTGATGTCATTATTTACCCATTGGCTGGTTAGGTCTCCTTTCATCTCCATTTGAATGCATAAATGACAAATCTACAGTCTGCGAGTGGTCCAACAGCAATTGGGATCAAGTGCAGACAACAGCATCTAAAAAAATGAATGCTACATACAAGAAAGCAACTCTTTTTCAGAAGCATCCATTTTTAGGTCGAGCCTGGGCAGCGCATGCGCTGCTCTGCGAGACATGCTGTATTCAGGTATGGACTTGAAGCTCCGCCCATTTTCTGCCCATATTTTCAATTGGCTCCTGTTACTGTTGTTTCTAAATGGTTGCTTTTGATTCATGAATAGGCTTAGTAGTCCCTCCTCAGTACGACCTTGTCTGCAGTTGTAGCCTCCCATAAGGACTGGACTTTTACTTGTGTTACAAAGTTTGTTTTATCTGCAGTTTGTGAGCACTGTTTTCTTTAATGATTTTCCCCAATTGAAGGCACGAAGTGCTTTCCTGCAAGGGTGCCCGCGTTGCCTCCGGGTGCCGCGCTACCGTTTCAGCACGGCGCCCGCTTTTACTGTTATATTACCAATAGGGCCAACTTGACAAACAAATGTTTTCTTTTGTAAAATCACCCCATACCGCGCTTTCACTTTAATGGCTGCTGCACACCTTTCTTTAGACGAGCCGCATCTAAAGAAAGGGGCGTGGCCGACGTTAAATTGAAAGCGCGACCCAAAAAATACATTTCTTTGTCAACTTGACAAACAAATTATTTTTGTTTGTAAAAGCGCCCCATACCGCGCTTTCGCCGAAATAGTGGCCGCGCACCTTTCTTTAGACGAGCCTTGTCTCAAGAAAGGGGCGCAGTCACCATTAAAGTGAAAGCGCGGCATGTGGCGCTTCTACAAGTAAAAATCATTTGTCAAGTTGACAAACAAATGTATTTTTTGCCACAGTGCATCAGGCAGGGTTGTCAACAGTATTGTAAAAAGCATTTGCAATGCAATAGGTCTAGTATTTGAGAGTTTAGCTATTGGCATTGTAAATGACAATGCCTTTTATTTATGTGTTTTTTTAAAACATAAATAAAGGCATTGTCATTTACAATGCCAATAGCTTAAACTCTCACAAATGCGAGACCTATTGCATTGCAAATGCTTGTTGGCATTGATACCGTTCATCCGGCACTTACAACAGAGCGAACCGCTCACTTGCGACCTGGAAGTTTAATATTATATCTCGAAGGTTAAGAGTAATCATGTGCCTTACCCCGATTGATTCAAGGAGTGTCCTCAGCAGTTAATACTCACTCGTTCGTGGCTTGGCATGTGCCTGTGCACCTACCCCGGCTCTGTCTCCCGTCCCAAAGCGAGTTGGGAGGGCGGAGTTATACTGGTAGCCGTACTTCCTATTAGATGTTAGGAAGACTAGTGCTGTGACTGCGGGGGCCCTCTTGGGAGGGTCGGGTAAACCCCTGAAGGTTGTAATTGTCGAGTTAAAATTTAGGAGGTTACGCTTTTTAATCAAAAACCTCCACCATATTAACCATTATGTGGCTTAAGTATTTAGAAGATCTCGATGGAAGTGCCCATTATATACTGTGTGTTTTAATTTAGCCACTATGAAAGTCAAATTTAGATTCAAAAATAAGATTCACCAAGGCTTGCATGTGAATTTGACCTTTCTCTATATCGATAGTTATGTGCAAACGGAGACATGGCGCAACATTGATATATGTATGATCAAAGGATAGGTCAATGGAAATGATCTTTTCTGTGTGATCTGCCTCCTTTGAGGGGTAAAATGTAGGGTCGTCCATATAAAGCAGTATGGTCTTTTATGGGAGAATTGAATGTTAATTTCCCAGTTTGCAAAAATTTCCAGTGTTTTCTTATCACCTTTTTGATAAAGTTGGACTCAGGGGTAAATGTGGTGACGCATGTGAGTTCCTCAGTCTGTGGTTTTACTCATAGTTCTAGGAGGAACTCCTGTTGTTATTATGTGCTCTTTTTGTGCAGTTCTAATGTTTTTTAGAGGGTACTCACAGCTGGCACGGTGTATCGCTAGGTCATTTGATTGGTTCATGAAATCACTCAATTTACTGCAGTTGCGTCGTAGTCATTAGTATTACCAATGGTAATACTAATGACTACAAGGAAGAGTGTCTTCGCCAATTGCAAGACAACCGTTACTACACCCCAAAAGTGGAAGACCCTACTCCTACTGCCCCATGTTCTGCCCCCCTGTTGATGAGCTTAACTCAGGCAGGGGAAGCTGAACAATGGATTTTGTGCGAAGGAGAGTTGTGAACACCTCTTCTTTAGAATTAGGTAGGTGGGGGTGCTTCCGAGTGCCACCAGACTGCATTGAAGGGCACATTTGGTGCCCTCCTTGCATAAACAAGTTTTGCCCAGTTCAGGAGCCCTTGGCTCCCGCTCTGGCGCGAAACCATACAAGGACAGGGGAGTGTCCACCGCCCTGTCTAGCTCCTCCTTAGAAGGGTGCCCAGAGCTCCTCCAGGTGGCCACTTGATTCTGTCATGTTGTCTTGGCCCCTAGGAGCATCTGACTGGCTAGGACAGCTGGGTAGCGTCCCTAAACCCCTCTGATAGGTGGGTCACCTCAGAAGAGGCCCTTCCCCTTTTTAGGGTTACTTAAGGGCTCCCCTAAGCGTGGGTCCTTAGATTCGTCCCGACAACAACTTCAAGATCCGACTGCCTGTCGTCTGAAGACTGTCCAAAACTCTTCAGTTGGTGGACACTGAAATTATTGACACCCACTGCAGTGAGTTGCTGTCAGCCAGTCCTGCCCCCTCCCCATTTGAAATCTAAGCATTGCCACTTTGTCCAGCCACTCCCTCTAGGCTGATGTCACTCTCCTCGCTTGTGTTTTGGATGTGAGGAATAGCCCTCGCCCAGTCAGCACATGCGCAGGAGGACTCAACCTCACCAAGAAAAAAGAAAATATTTTCAATCGTTTCACGGGGAGCACTAAGCAGTGATGTCTTTATTTTCTTCCTTTTGGCTCCTCCTCTGTAGGGCAACGCCCACTTCACCTGTTAACACCAGACCCCAATGCATTCGTACCTGCTACCAATTGAAAGTTATCACTTATTACATTTTATGAGTTAACCCAATACTATCCTATGGTAGAGGCAGTTAGAAACAAACTTAAGAGTCTTTCACTACCAGGACATGTAAAAGTTTTAAAGTACATGTCCAACTTTTTAAATACACTGCACCCTTCCCTATGGGTTGTTTAGGGGCTACCCCAGGGGTGACTTATATGTATTAAAAAGGAAGGTTTAGGCCTGGCAAAAGGTTTATTTTGCCAGGTCGAAATGGCAGTTTAAAACTGCACACACAGGCTGCAATGGAAGGCCTGACACATGTTTAAAGGGCAACTCAAGTGGGTGGCACAATAAGTGCTGCAGACCCACTAGTAGTATTACATTTACAGGCCCTGGGCACATGTAGTACCACTTTACTAGGGATGTACAGGTAAATTAAATATGCCATTTGGAGTACAAGCACCTTAGCACTGGTTAGCAGTGTTAAAGTGCAGAGTCCTAAGACCACCAAAAACGGCATCAGCAAAAATGGAGAAGCAAGGCAAGTTTGAGCAAAGACCATCCTAAGGCTGACAGGTCCAACACCTTTACAGACATTCAAACAGACATGCCATGTTGTAAAACAAAAACTAAAGAATGTAAAGAACAGCAATCCTCTGTTATCATCATTTATATTATTACATTTATATTAATATATTATCATGTAAACCTATTTGTATAACCTTAAAGATAGCCCACCATGGAACATGAGAGCAATTTACTGGGAGCACAGACATCTTTTTTATTTTTTTATTAATTAAGTAGATAAAAGTTAATTACAAGCATCCATCATGATTCATATACACAAAAGAAAACAAAATTGCTAAAATAACAGAAATTTTGTAACATCGGAGGGAGTAATTAATTACATTATATTACAACTCATTCTAGCAAAAGGTACCAAATGTCCCTACATTTTTTGCTGGCCCCGATTCTTGTTGCGTACAAGTCTTCAAGCTGTTTAACCCGTTTCATCTTGCTTAGCCATTGGCTAAAAGTAGGCACCTCGGTCGAATTCCATTTTTGTAAAATTAAAGACCTGGCAATCAATGAGGCAATGAAAACAAATTGCTGTTGCCGTTGAGTGATATGCCTAAATGGGGAGGCCATGCCAAATAGGGCCCCATAAGGGTCTGAACGTAAATCAATCTGTAGATTGTGGCTGATAAATTGGAAAATATTTTCCCAAAAAACGACCTAAGCATTTACATGTGAAGCAAATGTATAGCCAATCGCCCTTGCTACAGCCACATCTAAAGCATGCGGCTAAAACCAATCAATCAATCAATCAGGTGTTTGTTAAGCGCGACTACTCACCCGTAAGGGTCTCAAGGCGCTGGGGGGGAGGGGTGCAGGTTCCAGTCCATCAAGGAGGGGGTCTGTCGAAGAGCCAGGTTTTGAGGTTTCTCGCGAAGATAGGGGGCGATGTTGTCTGTCTGAGGTGGAGCGGAAGGGCGTTCCAGGCTCTGGCTGCGAGGAAGGAGAAGGAGTGGCCTCCCGATCTGGTCTTTCTGGTGCGGGGGACCACGGCGTAGGAGAGCTGGGCTGATCGTAGGGTCCTTTGGGGTGCGTGGAATTTGAGTCAGCTGTTCAGAAATGCTGGTCCGGTATCGTGGAGTGCCTTGTGTGCGTGGGTGAAAATCTTAAAGGTAATTCTAGCCTTGATGGGGAGCCAGTGGAGTGTGCGCAGGTGCTGGGAGATGTGGCAGTGTCTTGGCAGGTTGAGGACCAGTCTTGCGGCGGCGTTCTGGATGTTTTGTAGCTTGCGGTGAGGTTTTTGTTTATTCCGGCGTAGAGTGCGTTGCCGTAGTCGAGTCTGCTGGTGACGAGGGCGTGAGTGACGGTCTTTCTGTGCTCGAGGGGGATCCATTTGAAGGTCTTACGTAGGAGGCGGAGGGTGTGGAAGCAGGAGGATGCGACGGAGTTGATCTGGCGGTCCATTTTGAGCTCGGCGTCCAGGATGATTCCGAGGTTGCGTGCGTGGTCCGTGTGGGTGGGTGGGCTTCTGAGGGCGGGGGGGCCACCAGGTGTCATTCCAGGCGTCGGGGTTTGGGCCCATGATGAGTACTTCTGTTTTGTCGATGTTGAGTTGTAGGCAGCTGCTTGTCATCAATTTGGCGACGGCTTCCATGCCTCCCTGAGTCTCTGAGACTAACCACAGACCTACTCTCTTTCAGGAAGAACTTAAAAACCTGGCTTTTTAATAACTGATGGGTCTTTTACGCACGTTTTCCTCCCGCTGTCACGCGCCAGGACACTCTAGTCTGAGTAGCTGCGCGCTTTATTAAATACACTATTTCATTTCATTAGGTCCCTGACAGTGCAAAGGACCACTCGTCCAAATTCTAAGGGCCTTATTTATGAGGCCTTGCTTCACTTTTATGCCGCTGGTGCGTCACCTTTTGTGACGCACAGGCAGCGTAAAAAATGTGCCATGTTGCGCCCTATTTACAAAGTGACGCATCTAGGCAGATGCGTCACTTTGTAAACCCCTGCACCACATTATACCTGCGCCAGGTATAATGTATGCAGGGTGGGTGGTGTTCTCCCGCAAAAAACCTCGTAGAAGTGGCGCATTGAAATCTATGAGAACTCAGTGCGCCACTTCTAGGATGCCATTGCGTCAATATCTTACACCTGCCTCACAGCAGGCGTAAGACTGATGCAGGACCTTTCACATGGGGCTTGCCCCATGTGAAAGGACACATTGCTGGAGTTGCGTCTATTTTCAGACAGACCCCAGCAATGCATCACTTTGCGCCCACAGATACGTCAGAAATACTGACGTATCTGTAACTCCTTGCGACATGATGCGTCATACAGTAAATATGAAGCATCCATCATGTCGCAAGGAGGGCGCACTAAGAAGTGACGCATCTCTGTTTTCACACAGCGATGCATCACTTCTCATAAATAAGGCCCTAAACGTGTTTACATCTAATATTCAGGGATAGTTATGTGTGTTTTCAATATTGTAACACAGCATCAGCTCACCAATATTACTGCAAATAATCTCTGTGACGCCCTCCCATTTCTTATATGTTAGGCCTTGTTTTGATCTAAAAGAAACTTTTTTTATGTATATTGCATGCAAAACACAACATTTCTCTGCAAAATGGCTGTACTAGACTCACACATCAGGTACATAAAAAATAAATTAAAGGAAAACAGTATTTAAAACAATCTGTTTAAGAAATATTCAAGGTCATTAGGGCAAAACTCTGGAGAATGGAGCTGACTCAGTCAGGGGGCCCCCTTAAAGGCTGGGGCCCACTTTGCCCATGCATTAAAACGTCTCTGAGCGGAGATATTACTATTCCTGGTTCCAGACGAATTGAAAATTACTCCCAGGTGAGGGAAACTCTTCACCACTGACAGAATATTACCGTTACAGTTCATGGGTCTCAGATTAAATTTTTTACCACCGCGTGCCATAAAATGGGACTTATTATAATTAATATCTATCTCCAAGTTTGACATAACTGTGACGAAGGACTGCAGTAGCCGCTTAAGGCTACGGGTTGCCCGAGCTAAAATCACGGAGTCATGAGCACAGAGTAAGGCTGGTGCTTGGGGACTAGCCTGGCTCGTCAGAGCCCCGATGGAGCTGTATGTGGCCAGTCAGTCACAGAGAGGCCGGCACGCTGTACAGGTGATCAGGGGCCATGCACTGATGGTTAAGAGATGAGAAACACTTCAGGCTCATGGTGCAGGGCTCTACAACACGGGCAGAGCAGGCTTGAGACTGGTGACTGACTGCTGTGGCAGCCAGGTTTGTTACAGTTAGCAGCAGGCCTTAGTACCAGAAGTCAAACATTATTCGGGTGAGTCAGATATGCCCAGGCCACTAAATAGAGAAATATGAACTTAAACAGACGATATAAAATTGTTGAAAAATAAACAGTTTCTTCGTTTTTGAAAAAACAAATGATCAGTTTTACAAAAGAGTCCTGTGTTTTAATTGCTCCTGGTATTGCGAAACTGGGGTGAATGTAGCATCCCAGAATACTGTTTTGAAAGGGGCTCACCTAAATGTTCAATGACTGGCAACAGACTGAAGTTAATTTCTAGAAAACCTTCAGGCATGGGAACACTCCATACCGCTGGACTGGGGTCCAATGTAAGAGCAAAGCATTTTGCTTCATAAATGCAGCACATTATCTGTTTTCAATGTTGGATTTCCAAGCATGCATCCCCAGACCACTTTAATACCGAATTTCTTCACTTTGAAAACTTCTACATGTGTCATGTCCCGACCGTGTACAAGCCTAACAGACAGCAGATAACTACAATGGTGAGTTGAGGAGGGATGAAGGGGTGAGTAGACAAAAAGCAATTAGTGGTGGAGTCAAGGAAGGCTGGAGAGGAGGGTGAGCAAAACCCAATGAATCGGAGAGAGTTAAAGGAGGCTGAGGAGAGTTGACCAACTTCAGAGTAGGTGAGGGTTGACAGTTCAAGGGTGCTAGAGGCGACGGTCGAGGAGGGCATGAGAGATAAGAATGCAAAAACATGGAAGGAAAATAGTTGACTAGAGAATGGAGGGGAGATTTAACAAATAAATTGGGTGGTGGATGGGAAGGAGGACTGGGCTTCAGAGTGGACAAAAAAGAAGATGTGTGGATGCAGGATCGAAGACAAAAAGTTTTGAGAATATTCAAGGAAGACTGGGTTTTAGATTGAACAAAAGGCATGCATGTAGTCAAAAGTTGAGGGTGGCTGGAGAAGAAAGTAGAGCGAAATCAAAGACATGAGAGAATGTAGGGTGGTTGGCGTGGAGAAGCATGAACAATGGTCAAGGACTGTATGGCTATTAACTTATTATTCTTAGCAAAGGGAGTACAATAAAAATGCCCACACTGTGCCTTGCCTTTAAAATGTGCCTTTCCAGTATTGGTCATGTTTGGATGAGACACTGCACAGCAGAGGATTGCATCAGCTTCACCTCATCCATTTATTTTACTAAGGCATATGAAACACTGTAGTGCTGTTGCCTGCCGTGTACACAGGTCTTGTCCAGTGTCATGGTCCTGACTTTGTCACATGTAGTGCTTGGTTTCATAGCTGTAAAGAATGCAGACAACATGAATCTTTGGATGCAAACCTCACATTTGCTGAACTTGGAGCACCCTGGAGGTGGAGTCCACTCTCACAGACCATTTTGTGATATGTAGCTCTTTATGATAGATGCTGTTGGACTGTAACATTTGTTACCTTTACACAGTGACACTCATTTTATCACTCTTGGGAGTATGAAGGTCTACGTCGGTACTGAAGGTATTCAGACTGTGGCATGCAGTGTTCTATTTTGTAAATGTAAAGAAGCTGATGTGATCAGATATACCCTGCAAGCTTCAGTGTGCACTGAAGCATGTGCAGTGTATTTGTTTACATCATGTGACTGGTGTCACATACGACGATAGTCACATTTACACTGATTCGCACTTCTCTCTTTCTCCTCCCCAATGGAGGTGAATTCAGGCAGGCAGCAGCTTAATGTTAAGCCTAATGCGCCCACGTTGTGTTCAATTATTGAGGCGTGTCTTTCATCAGAGAGAGGTGTGGCCCTACACTGTTAGAGCCCACAGTGGACCAGGGCTGGAAGAATGGAAGCCCTGTAAAACCGGAAACAAGCGACACTAGCGCATCTGCCAGTGAAACTTGTCTGACTCTGCCTGACATACTGTATGATGCAATTAAAGTCAGGCTGTCAGCATGACTAATAATAAGAGAAGAATACATGCAATTCGTATGAGAGGGGTCTGCGTTCAGCCGTGGCCCGTGCAGGTATCAGCGCTGGGGCCGGGTGGGGGTTGTTCCGACAGACGATGACGAGGGAAAATTAATTATTTAGTTTTCCCTCTGCATCGTCCCTTGAAACCCGGCCCCACCGCTGTTACCTGCACAGACCGCGCCTGGCTGCGTTGAGAGCTTGAAATGCGTGCAGCCAGACCCTGTAAATGAACGCTCTAAATGGGTGCTGTGGAGGTAAAAACCTTCAAAAATAGTTCCAGAAAGGCAGATGGAAACAGTACTTTGGCATTGGGAAACTGATAAGAGAAGCACACCAGAGGGACAACACGAGGAAACAGTGTGCTACAGTCAATAGAAACGGAGGAAAAGTTAGTGCCAAATACAGGAACCAACTAAAAGCAATGAAGATAAGGAGGCGGGATGTAGGCTCCTTTTAAGATATATTTAATACAAAATATTTCACTGGCACAGAGCAAGCACTGTGCAGGTGAAACCTAAAAATGGAGGGACCACTTCTTCCCGCAATTTCTGGTACAGTTGACGGTGCCATTTGGCAATTCATTTAAGACAGTTCACAAAATAAGCTTTACTAATATTCTCAGCTAGCTCATTAGATACCTGCCCGATTTCTCGTAAGAAATGGCTAATTTGTAGGTAGAAAATGCAAATTTAGAGGAGATCGCGGGGATATTAAAGTCAGCTGTTGCCAGAACTTCACTGCGCTGGTCAGGGAATTCAGACATCATTTAAAATATTCAGTAAAATACCTGTTTAGGCAAGAGTTTCAATGTTTTAGAGTTACTCTGATATCAATCTCTAATTGGAATTATTAAATATATTAATCTAGGTTGACTAAAAATAAAAATATAGGTGGATGGTAAGATGTACTTTAAAATTTAGACATTGGGGAAAGCAAGTGGCATTTTATATCTCCCGTTGTTGGGCAAAGATGAAGTGTCAACAAAAAGGACAAAGTTGTGTTGAGGAAAAAAAGAGATATTTTAGTAGTACCAGACATGCTCCTGATGAACAAGTTACTTACCTTCGGTAACGATATATCTATAAGAGACATATATTAGTTATGGATTCTTTACCTTAGAATTACCCCCAGGCGTCAGACTGGATCCGGAGATTTTTTCTTCCACCGTACCCCTGTGCATCGGTAGGTGGCGTTGGGCGACTCCGCATACGTCGTTGGCGTCGTGATCGCCGGAATAACGTCGCAGTATCTACTTAGATTCCGCCCCTGCGCGCTGACGTCAGTTCTTTAAACGACATTCCACGCCAGAAACGCAGAGCCATGCAAGACACTGACCACTGGTGCATAAAACTAGGGCCCTGAAAGGGAGTCCCTTACTCTAGAAGTCAGTTCGCACAACGGGGAGGATGGGTGGGGCGGTAAGGAATCCATAACTAATACATGTCTCTTACAGATATATTCTTACCGAAGGTAAGTAACTTGTTCATCTGAAAGAGACTATTAGTTATGGATTCCTTACCTTAGAATAGATACCCCAGCAATACTAACTCCGGAGGTGGGTCTGCGAACCAAGTTCACACCAGGAAGTCCTGAAGAACGGAGCAGCCAAAGAAGCCGTCTCTCTGGATTTGACTGTCCAGGCAGTAATGTTTAGTGAACATGTGCAATGAAGCCCATGTGGCTGCCTGGCAGATGTCATGTAGGGGGACTCCACATCCCAAAGCAGTAGTGGCTGCCGTCGCCCTGGTGGAATGGGCGCGCAACCCTACTTGAGAGGTTCCTTTTTTGCCAAGGAATAACACATTTTAATGCAAAGAACGACCCATCGAGAGATAGTTCGTTTTTGCACTGCCCGACCTTTCTTGGCGCCCACATAGCCATCAAAGAGCTGATCATCCACCCGGAATTGTTTTGTGCGATACAGATAAAATGATAGCGCAAGTTTTGGATCCAGACGGTGGAGCCTCTCCTCCTCTTTAGAAGGATGCGGGAAGAAGGTGGGCAAAGTGATGGTCTGTCCTATGTGGAAAGAGGTAACCACTTTGGGAAGAAAAGAAGGTCTAGTGCGAAGGACAACCTTGTCCGGATGAACAGCCAGGAAAGGAGGTTTAGAAGAAAGAGCCTGAAGCTCACTCACCCTGCGAGCAGAGGTGATGGCAACCAAAAAGGCAGTTTTGAGGGTCAATAGTCTGAGAGGACAATAATGTAGTGGCTCGAAAGGAGCGCACGTAAGGTAAGTCAGAACAAGGTTCTGGTCCCACTGGGGCATTACGAAAGGAAATGGAGGAAACAGGTGAGTAATGCTCTTAAGGGAGCGATTTACAATAGGGGACTTGAAAAGAGAAGGCTGATCAGGAAGGCGAAAGAAATCAATCAATCAATCAATCAATCACAGAATTTGTAGAGCGCACTACTTACCCGCGAGGGTCTCAAGGCGCTGGGGAGAGGGAAGGGGGGGGATGCTGCTACTGGTCGAACAGCCAGGTCTTGAGTAGCCTCCTGAAGGTCAGCAGGTCTTGGGTCTGTCGTAGGCTTAGTGGAAAGGTGTTCCAGGTCTTGGCGGAGAGGTGTGAGAAGGATCTGCCGCCGGTGGTTGTTCTTCGAATGCGAGGGACGGTGGCGAGGGAGAGGTCGGCGGAGCGGAGCTGGCGGTTGGGGACGTAGAAGAAGAGTCGTCTGTTGAGGTAGGCTGGGCCAGTTTTGTGGAGTGCCTTGTGTGCGTGGATGAGGAGTTTGAAGGTGATCCTCCTGTCGACGGGGAGCCAGTGCAGGTTCCTCAAGTGGGGGTGATGTGGCTGTGGCGTGGTACGTCGAGGATCAGTCGTGCGGAGGCGTTTTGTATGCGTTGCAGTCGCTTGATGAGCTTGGCCGGGGCTCCCGTGTAGAGGCGTTCCCATAGTCCAGTCTGCTACTGACGAGGGCCTGGGTGACTGTTCTTCTTGTGTCTGTCGGGATCCACCTGTAGATCTTGCGAAGCATGCGGAGGGTGTTGAAGCAGGAGGAGGAGACTGCGTTGACTTGCTTGGCCATGGAGAGCGTTGAGTCAAGGATGACTCCCAGGTTGCGTGCGTGGTCGGTGGGTGCCGGGGCTGCTCCCAGCGTCGTTGGCCACCAGGAGTCGTCCCAGGCTGAGGGGTTGGAGCCGAGGATTAGGACCTCCGTTTTGTCCGTGTTCAGCTTTAGTCGGCTGATCTTCATCCAATCGGCGACGGCCTTCATTCCTTCGTGGAGATTGGCTTTGGCGGCGAGGGGGTCCTTGGTGAGGGAGAGGATCAGTTGAGTGTCGTCGGCGTAGGAGATAATGTTGAGGTCGTGTTGTCTGGCGATGCATGCGAGCGGGGCCATGTAGATGAAGATGAAAGAATGAAGAGGAGAACCTCTGAAAGAGGGGCAGAAAGGGGATTCACAGCCTTTGCATTGCACCATGCCACAAATTTGTTCCATCTACAGGTGTATACCGTTTTGGTGGAGGGACGCCTGGCTGCCAAGATAACTTTACAGACTTCAGGAGGAAGGTCGAAAGCTGTCAACTGTCGCCGCTCAATCTCCATGCAAGGAGGTGGAGGTTGGACAGGTTCGGATGAAGGACCGTCCCCTGCTGCTGCGACAGAAGAACCTCCCGAAGAGGCATTCTGATCGGAGGATCGATGGCCATGTTCAAGAGCTCGGGAAACCAAACTCTTTGTGCCCAGTCTGAAGCCACAAGAATTACCTGGGCCCGGTCGCGCTTGATCTTCTTCAGTACTCTGGGCAGAAGTGGTATAGGTGGAAAGGCATTTAGAAGACCGCAACTCCACAACCGACGAAAAGCGCCGCCTAGTGAGTGCCGCCTTGGAAATTCCAATGCGCAGAACTGCTGATATTGCGCGTTCTCTTCAGTGGCGAATAGATCTAACCAAGGCTCTCCCCACTGCTGAAAGAGACGTGCACCACCTCTGAGTGAAGACGCCATTCGTGATCCATCATGCACCGGCGGCTGAGTTCATCCGCCCTGGCATTCAGGGAACCCGCCAGGTGTTGAACCACTAGGGACATGCCCTGATGTTCCAGCCACTTCCAGAGATGAAGGGCCTCCTGACAGAGGGTCCACAACCCCACCCGCCTTGTTTGATGCAATACCACATGGCGGTGGTGTTGTCCGTGAACACCTGCACATATATTCCTTTGACAGAGGGAAGGAATGCCTTCAGTGCAAGACGAATCGCCTGGAGCTCCAGAAGGTTGATGTGGAGCCCGGACTCCGCCGGAGACCAGCGGCCTCTGATCTCCCCCATGTGGCCACCCCACCCCAGAAGTGATGCATCTGTCACCACTGTGAACTCTGGTTGGGGAAGGGAGAGGGATCTGCCGTTGACCCAATCCTGGTTCGTTAGCCACCACTGCAATTGGTGTGCAGTGCCCCTCGATATCTGGACGCAATCGGAAAGATTCCCCTGATGCTGTGCCCACTGGAACTTCAGGTCCCACTGCAGAGCCCGCATATGCCACCTGGCATGATCCACCAGCAGGATGCAGGAGGCCATGAGACCCAGCAGCCTGAGGGTCATTCTGACCAAAACCCGGGATAGAGGCTGAAAGATCGGAAAAATAGCCTGAATATCCCGGGCTCACTCTTCGGGTGGATAACCCCAAAACTGCGCTGTGTCCAGAACCGGCCCGATGAAAAGGAGCTTCTGAGAGGGAATCAGGTGTGACTTTGGCACGTTGATAGTGAACCCCAGCGAATGCAGGAGGTCCGCTGTAGTCTGGAGGTGGGAGACGACAGCCTGGGGCGAACTCGCCTTCAACAGCCAGTCGTCGAGATAGGGGAAGACTGGAACCCCTGATCTGCGCAGATAAGCTGCGACCACCGCCATCACTTTTGTGAACACCCGAGGGGTGTTGGTAAGGCCAAAGGGGAGCATGGTGAACTGAAAATGCTTGTGGCCTACCATGAACCGTAGGTAACACCAGTGGGCAGGCAGTTCAGGGATGTGAAAATAGGCGTCCTGCAAGTCCAACGCTACCATTTAGTCTCCAGGGTCGAGGGCAGACAGGACCTGAGTCAATGTCAACATTTTGAACTTCTCCTTCCGGAGGAAGCAGTTGACACCCCTGAGATCCATGATAGGACGCAGGCCATTGTTCTTCTTGGGTACCAGGAAGTAGTGGGAATAACAACCACGACCTACTTCTGGCACCGGGACTCGCTCGATGGCTCCCTTGGCCAAGAGAGCCGCAACTTCCTGATGGAGAAGGGCCAAGTGATCCTCCGACATGTGATGGAAAGCAGGTGGCATGGAGGGAGGGGTAGTCTCGAAGGCGAGGGAGTAGCCCCTTCAGACTATTTGCAAAACCCACCTGTCCGATGTGATGTTGTGCCAGTGGGGGAGGTGATGGCGAATCCTGCCGCCCACTGGCAACTGGTGGCCCTGAAAAGTCAGACTAGGAAGGTTTGGAGGCTGCTGCAGAGGGGGCGCTGGTGGACTGGCCCGCCCGCTGGCCCGCAGACCCACGACACTGGGTCTCAAATCCCCGTAGAGGCTGGACAGCTTGCGCAGGCCTGTGGCTCTGGGTAGAACGTGGTGGGGCACCCCTTCCGTAGCCACGAAAGGGGCAAAAAGCAGTCTGCGCAGGGCGAGAGGTGGTAGCGAGGCCCAAGGATCTGGCCGTAGCCCTTGAATCCTTAAAGCGCCTGAGCGCGTTGTCCGCTTTGTTGCCAAACAAGCGACGGCCATCAAAAGGCATGTCAAAAAGAGTCGATTGGACATCGCCCGAAAAGCCAGTGGACCTCAGCCAGGCGTAGCGTCGCAGGGTTACCGACGTGGAAATCGTCCTGCCTAGCGTGACGCGGTGTCCAGCCCACATCGTATGGCGAACTTCGCAACATCTCTACCCTCAGCAACTGCACGGGAGAGCACGGCCCGGGCCTCCTCTGGGCACTGTGGCAGCACCTGCGCGACCGTGTCCCACACAGAGTGGGTGTAATGGCCCAAGAGACATGCGGTGTTCACCGACCGCAGTACTAAGCTGGCGGAAGAACACATCTTCTTCCCAAAATAATCTAGCTTCTTGGATTCCCAATCTGGGGGAGCAGTAGGGAACGCGCCGTTGGATGTTGAGGGTTGGACCACCAAGCTCTCAAGGGTAGGGTGTTGGGAGAGGAAAGTGGGGTCGCCCGGGGCCGGGCGGTGGCGTTGGGCAATCATCCTATCCACAGGAGCCCCTGTGCTGTGCTTGGAGCAGGTGCCCGGAAGGATGTCTGCGAGGGCCACATTGAACAGCAGCAAGGACTCCAAAGAGGCTGCTGCTGGTTGAAGCACCTCAGTCAGGTTAGTTCTGACTGCCACCGTAGGTAGCTCAAGGCCCAAGGCTCAGCCGCCCTATGCAACACCACAGCGTAGGAGGCTCCCACCCCGTAGCCACGGTGGGGGGGAGAAAGCATACCAAGGTCTGGGGATGTATCCAGACCACTGGCCTCACCCAGTTCCTCTCTCCAGTCCGGCTCTTCTAGCTGGTCTGCTAGAGGGTCAATAGACCCCTCCCAGTCCTCCTCACCCCCCTCTGGCTGCCACTCAGGACGATAAGGAACGCCAGGATAGAACAGAGGTACAAAAGTACAGGTCGGCGCCGGTACCAGCGCCGGCCGATGCCGGTCTGGCTCTGTGTCCATGTCGAGGGGGAGGCCGGGGTCGACGCTGGCTGGGGACACAACCGGCGTCGGAAGGGGCGGAGGTGTCGCCAATGGATTCGGTGCCGGAGGAGGTGTCGTAAGGTCGACCGATCCAGATCCAGGCCTGGATCCCTGGGGGCCCTGCGGTGCCGGGGCCGAAGCTGCCAGCATCGAAGGCCTAGAACCCCCAGCCAAGTCTGCGGGGCCCGAAGGCGTTCCGGTGGAGTCGGGCTGCCCAAACATGGAGTGGAGGGCTTTGTAAAAGCTACGAAGTTGGGCAGGGGTCGTCCTGGCTCCAGGGAAGGGAGGGAAGCTCGGAGCCGACCCAACAGGCTCCCCGGGCGGAGCCGGGCGACTACCTTCCGCAACCTGTGTCGCGTCGGCCGACGGACGGGGATAAGGTAAGGAGCGACGGTGCTTCTTCGCCTTCTTCTTGTACTTCGACTTACTAGAAGACTTCGAAGAAGAGTGATGGTGGTGACTCCGCGACCGTTCCCGTGACCTCCCTCCCGACCGGGACCACGCGCGGAGCTGACTGCCGGGCCTCGAGAAGCTTTTGGGACCACTCCCACAAAGACTTCGGGTTCATGGCCCAGCAGTCGGAGCAGGACTTCGGGTCGTGGTCGCGCTCCAAGCACCAGAGGCACACGAGAGGTGGGTCCGTGACCGACATCAACTTGTGACAGGAGTCACAAGTTTTGAAGCCGGTCCGTCGATGTGACTTCCCTTGTGAATGACTCGAAAAAAGAAGTCGACAAAAGTCGAAAAAACTCTAGTCAAAAAAGACTTAGGGTACCGCTCTCTCCGGATTTGCGATGGCTGGCACAGAAAAAGAAAGAACTAACGTCAGCATGCAGGGGCGGCATCTAAGTACCGCGACGTCATTCTGGCGATCACGATGCCAACGACGAACGTGGAGTCGACCGACGCCAACTACCGACGCGCAGGGGTACTGCTGAAGAAAAATTCTCCGAATCCAGTCTGACGCCTAGGGGTAATTCTAAGGTAAGGAATCCATAACTAATAGTCTCTTTCAGATCAAAATAGTAATGTCTCATTTAAACCACTGATAAACTATGCTTGTGCCATTTGTCTCTTTTTGCGCTTTAAAATGTCCCCCCAATCCCCGTAATGGGTTAGCTCTGCCTGTCAGGCCCAGCTCCGCAGGGTCCAGTTGCAGCAAAAAAGGGTC
The DNA here is from genome assembly GCA_963921515.1 of Calotriton arnoldi. Taxonomy (NCBI): domain Eukaryota; kingdom Metazoa; phylum Chordata; class Amphibia; order Caudata; family Salamandridae; genus Calotriton; species Calotriton arnoldi. The sequence goes on along the minus strand of CAWUFW010023914.1, from coordinate 43,656 downwards.
CACCTCCAGATCTCACCAACACCCTGGTGCAATTGCCTACAGGGTGTTTGAACGATCAGGCGGGGGAAAGGAGAGGGAATAGGACTGCAGTGGAATAGGACCTGTAAGAACAAATGAAACACAGGTTATTTATACATGGAATAATGGCTACTCTCGGTAATGTCTCACTAGGAGATGTATGTACCTGAGCTTATATGCTGCTGTTGGTACAACCCTCGGGGCTTAACACAGGTCGTCGTGAATAACACTCCTCCGCCTATGACAAAGAACACCAGAAACATTAACCAGGGTAAGTACCACCACACCTCTCCTGTCACTTAGGACTCACACAGGCGTCATGCATACCCACCTATAAGCACCAACGGGGGGGATGGAAAAGCAGTGATAGCAGTCAACCTATCCCAATGCATTAAAGAAGGTATCAATATAAAATACAGTTTGGCAGTTCCACAAGGTTACGTCACCTGTGCTTTCACTGAGGAAATAAAGTGTTTGTTGAGAACTGAATCTCAAAACATGTCCCGTCTCCCCAGATAGTATCAATGAAAAGAACGAAGTTTCCAGTACACCTGCGGCGCTACGTGGTTCCTTCACCGCTGTAGCCCGCTTGTATCCCCATTGGACACAACTGTTGATTAGAAAGTGCTTCTGGCACAATAACGGCAATACGCGGTAGAACCGCCGTATTCCGCTAGCGCTTCCAGAATCCGCCCTCAGTATAAGGGCAAGGTAAAATGTCAACAAACGGTAATACGCGGCAGCCCCGCCGTATTCCGCTAACGCTACCAGAATCCGCCCTTAGTATAAGGGCTTGGTAAGGTATCAACAAACGGCAATACGCGGTAGCACCGCCGTATTCCGCTTGCACTGTCTGAAATCCGCCCGCAGTATACGAGCCAAGGAGAAAACAATAAAGAAACGGCAATACGCGGAGCCCTGCAGTATTCCGTAGAACACAAGGAAATAAACAGGATTCCCACTGGGAACGTACTCGGTACTCACTGGTTCCACATCGGGGTGTTGCGAAACCCCTTCCAGCCACAGGACCGTTCCCTTAGCACTTATTCCTCTGGCGCTTCAGCAGGCAGCTCTCTCGTCCGAGAGGAAAACAACAGAATTACGCGCAACTTCCTGTGCGCCCTCTCCGGCTTTTATTCCCTTCCGTGGCCGGGCAATATGGGAGTTGTAGTTCAGGGAACTAGGCAGGCGCTGCAACGCATGTTTCCCTGACACTGCCCTTCTAGTGCCACATTTAGAATTGAGTGGTAACAGGAAATCATCTGGAGGAAATGCTAAATCCATAAGAGAATTCTCTTGGGAATTTCTTCCACCCAAGGGATTGTTTGGAGGAGAAATTCCAGAAATCGGAGAATTTTCGTTTACTAGTGTGTGGAGTACTTTGTGTGTAGCATTCTGCCTCTAATCTTTGAAACTTAATGAGTCCAACACAGGAATCAGAAGGCCTTGCTTCAGAGGATAGACTCTTTTGGTATTCTCACCTCCAAGTTAAATGCATGATTCAGTTGAATATGAAAAAAACTCAACATAGAAATCCAGGTAAATGACCGCAACTACATATAAAACAATATGGAATTACAGGTTCATATGAATTCAATTATTCACACCCATTACTTTGCAGATTAAGGGCCCAATTCCGATATCGTTCGGAAGGCCACCGAATCGGATTTGGCTTTACCGGATCCGATTCGTAGCCCTTGTTTGCGACCGAATCGTACACAAGTCCGAACGACCAAGTACGATGCGAAGATTGCGTAAGCACCGACCGAATCGTTTCCGGACCCGAACCGCTCCGTACGTCTCGTTTGTAGACGAATCGTGCCGTGCAATGGAATCATACAATGCATGATTCGGACAGCCACTTCGCCTTGGTCTCAGCGAGACTAAACGGCTGTCGGAAGCGTAATTCGGGGGGCCGTACCAGGCCCCCCTTCACCCGGGGCCCTCCGAATCTATAACGGGGGTGCCCATGGGTCCCCCTGATCCAAGCATGCACAGTATGGCGGGCACCATGGGGTGCCCCCCCCACAGGGTGTACGCTTTTCCCCACCCCCCCCTTTTCTGCTATGGGAGTCTGTGTACGCGTCTGTACACGGGCTCCCATAGAGTTCAATGGGAGACTGAGCAAACCGAGTCCGTAGGCATACAGCAGCATCGTACTCGCTCGTTCGGACTCCAGGAGCACGTCTCGCCCAGAAAGCCCTCCGGATCCGAGTCGTACGGAGGGCTTTCCTAGCGAGATCGGAATCGGGCCCTAAGTTAGGAAAAGTATGTTGCATTGCAGACCATGTAAACAGTGATATGTGTTATTGGGCCAGGCAAGTGCGCATACAAAGGGTCAAGGGTCTTAAAGCATTAAAAGTGGTGACGCAACACACAAGCTTCACTCAATCATAAAATGATGTGTCATTACCAATGAGGCAAGTATTCCATTTTACCTAGTAAACAAGTTTTTTTTTTTACAATGCACTGTTAATTTCGTTTTATGAATCACCCCAATAAGCAATAGGATTTTGTTGAATTTTTGTTTTTATAGTACATAGACTAGGGGTTTCGTGGACAGAACCTTTCCACTTGCCTGCAATAGAATAGGATGCTCATGTGTGTACTCCAAGGTACCAATAACATTAGGAAATACAGCTGATATTCTCCAGACACCATCACAACTGTTTCCTGAAAGAAGAAAGAAGTATAGATGCTCAAAATGCTAAGGATTTAGATAAACTGATTTATTAATATCTATAAGTTTTGGCATTGCTCCAGTTGTGTCTTGATTGTGCCCAAATGTACAGAGTTGAGTCTGTGTGCTGCACAGCCTGTTTCACTGCCTGAAAGCCGGCTCCTTTGATTCTTGCTGTACTCACTGGGATGGGACTTCATTCACCAGCTTTTCAGGCAGCCACGTGGGGGTCAACTGAGTGCTGGAGCGCTACTTCTTAACCTAAGGGGTCCCCCAGTGTGGGTGCCTCACAACCTGTGTCCCAGCCCGCAAGCCGGCTCCATTGATTCCTGCCATACTCACTGGGGTGGGTCTTTATCCCCCAACTTTCCAGGCAGCCACGTGAGGGTCAGCTGAGCACGGAAGAGCTACTTCTTTGCCAGAGGTGTCCCGCAGCGAGGGTGCCTCACAGCCTGTTTCCCTGCACACAAGTCGGCTCCATTGATTCCTGCTGTACTCACTGAGGTGGGACTTCATTCTCCAGCTTTCCAGGCAGCCACATGGTGTTCAGCTGAGCGCTGGAGCGCTACTTCATTGCCAGAGGCAACCCGCTGCACGGGTTCCGCACAGCCTGGTTTCCTGCCTGCAAGCCGGCTCCATTGATTCCTGCCGTACTCACTGGGGTGGAACTTCATTCTCCAGCTTTCCAGGAAGACATGTGGGGCTCAGCTGAGTGCGGAGCGCGTCTTCTTAGCCAGTGGTGTCCCGAAGCAGGAGACGCGTGCGGGTCGCACCCAATGGTGTGGCCAGGACAAGAGCAGCCCAGTCTGCGCCCGTCCGTGGACAGACAAGATTGGGCTGGGCCATCCCTCTTGGCTTCATTCTGCTGGTGTCCTTACCAAGGTACTGTGCAATTGCCGTTTTCTGTTCGTGAGTGGCTGTTTTGTTCCTGTCCCACTAAAAATGGTTAGAAGCTCTTCCTCCTGCTAAGTCTGGCGATACTACTTTGGATGGTTATATTAGGAAAGCAATGGGCAACCTAAACAAAGAAATAGAGAGCGTAAAACGACGCCCATCTGCTACCGTAGCCTCAGTCTCCTAAACCTTACTGCCTCCTGAAACAATCATACAGCTTCCAAATGAGGCCACATCTTCAATTACTCCAATTACTGACCCTCTACAAGGGTCACTGAAAAAATATCGACTCTTAAAATATCCCCATACCAAAATATTGTGACCAAAATATCTATGTCAAAAATATTGTCATTCTTTACTTCTAATGGTAAGTACAAAAATATCGAAAAACAATTATCGTTGTAATAATTACTGTTGTATTAAATATCGTTTTTAAAATATATATGTGATCAAGGCCTTTGGGAGGCCGAAACGCGTTATGGCGGTGGTGCAGGGCAGTAAATAAATCCATTTGCACCAACTCTTTGGGTCCGCGTTCGTCTGTTCCAGGGAAACTGGATGTTGCAAGGCGAAGTCGGTGATATATATATATATATATATATACATATTCAATAAAATAATAAATATTAAATATATTAAATAGCAACATTAATTAAAAAAGTTAAAACCGATATCAGATATATTTTAACAAATATAACAAATAAACTTAATTTTTAAAAAGTTAGACACATATATAATAATTAATATATATTTACATATATCTACTTAAAAACAATTATTAAACTAATAATTTTAATTGATAATATAATTTCAAAATGTTTATCTAATAGAAAAATATAACAATTAAATATATATATATATAGATATACATATACTGATAACATAAAATCTTCAAAAAACAAACCATTCTAATTAAATTAAAAAAGTATACAACTTAAAATTTAGTAAAAATATTTTACACATTAAAAACATTAATAATTATAAATATTATAATTTTAAATTAACAAAAACGTAATAATATAAATTATAACAATATAAAATACATTATAAAATGTAATACATATACTATTCCCAATACAATTTATACAACACTACGCAAACAATTATTGTAAATATATAAACAATTTACTACTCCCACTTCACGCAACACGAACAATAATAAAAATGCATAAAATTGGCAAATCTCCTTCCATTAAATGCAACAGTAGTGAAAGTGTTGGATTGCGGATAGGTAAAACTTACTATTCCCATTTCAGCCAGTACAACAGTAGTGAAAGTGTTGGATTGCAGAGGAGTAAAAGTTACTATTCCCACTACAGTGAGTACTACAGTAGGGAAAGTGTTGGATTGCGGAGGGGTAAGATTTACTATTCCCACTCCAGTCAGTACAACAGTAGGGAAAATGTTGGATTGCAGAGGGGTAAAATGTACTATTCCCACTCCAGTCAGTACAACAGTAGGGAAAGTGTTCGATAGCGGAGGGGTAAAATTTACTATTCCCACTCCAGTCAGTACAACAGTAGGGAAAGTGTTGGACTGTGGAGGGGTAAAATTTACTATTGCCACTCCAGTCAATACAACAGTAGGGAAAGTGTTGGATAGCAGAGGGGTAAAAATGTACTATTCCCACTCCAATAAGTGCAAAGTAGAGAAAGTGTTGGATTGCAGAGGGGTAAAATTTACTATTCCCACTCAATTCAATACAACAGTAGGAAAAGTGTTGGATTGTGGAGGGTAAAATTTACTATTCCCACTCCAATGAATGCAACAGTAGGGAAAGTGTTGGATTGCGGAGGGGTAAAATTTACTATTCCCACTGCAATCAGTACAACAGTAGGGAAAGTGTTGGATAGCGGAGGGGTAAAATTTACTATTCCCACTCCAGTCAGTACAGCACTAGGGAAAGTGTTGGATTGCGGAGGGGAAAATGTACTATTCCCACTCCAGTCAGAGCAACATTAAAAACAAGCAAAATTTCTTGAACAAAATAAAATTATTTAAAAAACAAAGTAAATAAAGAAAAATAGAAATATGTCCAAAAACAACTACAAATATATTGAATATTAAAAATTACAATAGATAAAAACATATTACAAAGTTAAATGCATATCACAAATAACCAAAAATATAATTATAAATAAAATACAAAAATAATTTTCATACATATAAATATTTTTATTTAGAAATTATTTATTAACAAAAAAATATTCATTACATATATTTATTTTATTTACTTCCCATCCTATAACCCCAGAAAGCTCATAACCTGCATCTAAAACGTAACTTTACAAAGCAAAATATTTACACTATTAATATAAATATTTGTCAACAAACTAATTACCATTAATTAAATATTAATTAATAATTATTTATAATTAATTTACTTCCCACAATATATCCCCACAAAATACACAACACACTCAAAAAATGTAACAGAAAATGATTTACACAATTAACATAATTATCAATTTAATAATGAATAATTAAAAATTAAATAATTACTTAAAATGAATTTACTCCCCATCCCATACCCCTACAAAACCCACAACCCACATCTAAAATCTTTTTTTTTTAAATTCATTGCACAATTAACATAATTAATTATCAAATATTAATTGAAAACTAAGGGGCTGATTACGAAGGAGGTTGGAAAGCCTCCGACCTTTGGTCGGAGGCTTTCTGACCCCCATCGTCGGTTTCAATTCCAACCTGCTGTAAGTCCGTTTTTATGTAAGTCCGTTTTTATATAGCGCAGCTACTCACCCTTACGGGTCTCAAGGCGCTGGGGGCCGTAGTGGAAATTAAGTGAGCTATTGCCCAGAGTCACATGGTGCTGAGCTGAGCTGCCGCCGAAGCCGGGGATCGAACCTGAACCCTGTGCTCCGAAGTCAGCTGCCCTGGCCGCTGCACCACACCTCTCCACTGAATATGTATCAGCCGGTCGGAATTGAAACCGGCCGGTCATTCCAGCTGGATTCAGTCGGGCTCAAGGAGCCCGTTGGCCAGTCGGAACCAGCTCGTAATCCCAAATGGCGGGCCTTTCCGCCGTTGGGATTACGATGCACAGTTTCCGGCATGGTTTCCATGCCGGCCTGTCCACATGGAAACCATGTTGGAAAGCTTGTTTGGGGCCCTCCAGCAGGGCCCCCTTGTGTGTGCGGCCTCCAGTTAGGGGTCGAGGGGGCACCTATGGTGCTCCCCTGTTGATCCCTGCACCCGGTGGCAGGCACCATGAGGTGCCTTCCACCGGGTGCAGGGATCAACAGCACCTCCCATATCCCTATGGGAGCATGTATTACGGCCGGTTTATGGCTGTAATGCATGCTCCCATAGGGAAATGTAGGAATGCACCCAAACAGTGTTCGGTCGCATCCTAATTAGGCGGTCGGGACCGCCGACTGGAGGGACCAAGACGGTGTCAGGAGGACATAAGTCCGCCCGACATTGTAATTAGGCCCTAAATATTAATTCATTAACATGAATTAACTTTCCACCCTTTATCCCAATAAACCCTACAACCCACACATAAAATTAAACTTAAAAAATTAATTACACAATTAAAATAATTGTCAATTAAATAATTAATAGAATTTAACTAATTATTAATTAATTAAAATTAATTTACTCCCCACCCTTTACCCCAATAAACCCCACAACCCGTACCTAACAAACAAAATTGATTACATAATTAACATAATCAAAGATCAATTAATTAATATTAATTAACTACTAATTATTGATTAATTAAAAATAAATTACTTCCCACCCTTTACCCCTATAACTCCCACAATCCACACCTAAAAAAAAAAAATTACAGTCAACATAATTAATTAGCAATTAATGAATTAATATTAATTAACAATTAATTATTAATTAATTAAAAATAAATTACTTCCCGCCCTTTACCCCTATAAATCACACAACCCGCACATAACATTGACATAAAAAAATTAATAGCACACTTAACATAATTAAATATCAATTAAATAAGTAATATTCAATACAAAATAATCATTATATGTATTATAATTATATTACTTCCCACCCACTACACCTATAAACCCACAACCCGCGACAACACTAAAAAATCACAAAAAGTAATGAAATTAAATTCAATAACTACTAAAAAATTTACAAATATTTAAAAAAACAAACAATAATCATTCAAAACAATTACATCACATACATTTAAAATATGCCCAAAAATATATAACAATAATAAAAAAACGATATTTTAATCAACTATATTTTTGCAAACAATATTAATGACTTAGACATTTTAAAAATCGATATTACTTACCTTAAAATCAATATTCTTGCCAGTGATATTCTTGCTGACGATATTTCCATACCACAATATTTTGGACACAATATTTTGGTACGGCAATATTTTTTTTTTCAATATTTTTTCTGAATACCCCTCTACAAGCCCCATTAGATAACCATGGACAGGATAGCAGCCAACCTTTAGCGTCTCCCCACGGCAGAGCCCTTGATGGACCCACACAGCTAAGAGGAAAAAACGCCAGAGGACAAGAAAAGGGCTTCGTCCCCCGGCCTCTCAATCTGCTATTGATGATGTTGCTAGCTGCCTTGTATCTACTAAGATATTCCCCTTGGACGAATTGGCCACCTTCCAGGAGAAATTCTTTGAGAGAGTTAGGGGGTTGAAGCAAAGTTTGCTTCTACCCATTATCAATCAGTTGGGAACAATTGAAGAACTTCTGCTTAGTTTAAGGGCCTCACGGTACGATATTTCAGATGTTCATCTATCCAGCCCCAACCTGTCTCAGGGCTCACGCAGCTGGTTGTACCTACGCCAGATAAGGCTTCAAGCTTTTCCATAGGTGAGGTTACCAGTAGTAATACTCATAGGGGTATAATTATGCCAGCTCATACTAGCCATACTTCCAAACAGAACTTTACAGATGGTACTCTGCCGCCCGCTAAGACATTGGGGCCGATTCCGCTTCGGGCCGGAAATCTCTCCGACCGAGCCGGACCCGGAGAGATTTCCGACCGAATCGGACCCGTGCAGCCCGACCGAACGAGTATGATGCGTCCGTATGCTATCGTACTCGAGTCGGTCGGACTCCAATTGAAGTCAATGGGAGCCGGTCGTACAGTGCGTACGCGGGCTCCCATTGCCTCAATGGGTGCGAGGCGAACAAGGGCGCCCCTACAGCGGGTACGCGGCGAAGCGACTCGCGCCGTACACGCACAGGTAGGGGGACCCATGGGTCCCCCTGTGTGCGACTCGCGCGGCTACGCATACAGGGGGTCCTACACAGACCCCGAAGTACGGCTCCGACTGCTCTTTCGAGCCGGACGGCGCGTGTCGGTCGGACTTCTCGCGGCGCGCATCGTACTTACCCGGCCGGGGAACGTCTCCATTGCGCGGTGCGAGTCGTGTCCGAGCGAGTCGGTCGGTGCGGTTAGACCCGGGAACGAGTCGGTCGGAGTGGTTGGGACGCCCGAACGAGTCGGTCGGCGAATTCGCATTGTACTCGCTCGTCCGGACGCGCGTACGGATCGGTCGGGAAATAGGGCTCCGAATCGGATCCGGTTATGCCGAATCCGATTCGGAGCCCTACCGGCCGAGATCGGAATCGGCCCCATTGTCTACAGCTAGTATTTGCCAGACCCAGCCATCCTCTTCCACTTCCCTGAACCAGATGTCTATACCGTCACTAGACTGTCCTTAGAGAAATGGCATAGAGGACTTCTGTAACCCAGCAACTATCAACCTACCACCAGCCTGCTGCCCCTATGTGGCAGTTTTGGTCACCGTCCCTCCTTTGACTCCTGGAATATGTGAAACCCCGGAGCTGTTGAAGAACAAAGTTATTCATTGGTTGAATTTGAAACATATATTCAAGCTTTATAGGGCCAACCAAATGTTGATAACTAGAAGAGTAGGAGGAAATGGCCCACTAAGGAAAGTTTTTAAGGGGGATTGTATTATTATCAATTTTCAGCAGCCCAGATTTGCAGGGGAATCCTCAGCAAGTTCGATGTCTATTGCTCCATTTGCCAGGAACATGGCTTTACTCCCATTGGGTTTCTTTTACAGACATTTACGAGGCTCTGTCCTGCTGGCAAACTAAACAATCAACAGTTGACTGGGTGTAATCTCCAGTATCTATCCCCCATAAACTTTTTCAACAGGTTCCAGGTCTTAAGCTTGTTGGAAAATAATGATTCACTTGATCATCGAGGGACCTCTCCCTCCCCTGTTGTAGGGGAAGAAGTGGGCACAAATTGTTGAATTTTGCAGTAGATTTACCTAATTCCAATTTATTATGTACACCTGATACTTAGGGCTGCACCCAAGATGCTACATATAGGTCAATTGCAATTGTTAATTAAGGTACCTGTGGCCCCGCCGTGCTACCCCCCAATGAGCCCCCTCTGAGTACCACCAGACAGGGTCATGAAGGTGTATATAAATTTGTTACCTGGAATGTGAGTGGGCTGCAGAATAAGTTGGGCTCCCCAGATTGGCTATGCATTACTTCTGCTTCTGACATCATCTGCATCCAGGAAACTTGGTGTGCGAACCCAATCTATATTGAGGGTTTGTATTCCCATTTCATGGGTGCTGTACCATCTCCAGCAGGACGTGCCAAAGGGGGGCTACAGATTTGAATATCCAATAAGCTGTTAACTGCTAAAAGAACAAGTTACTTACCTTCGGTAATGCATTATCTGGTAGAGACTCTATCTAGCTGCAGATTCCTTGCCTTTTAATTTCCCACGTGTCAGGCTGGATCCGGAAACTTTTGCTGAGCAATACCCCTTGTGCGCGCCTTCGGGTGGCTCCATTCGGCTCCGCGTGACGTCGTTGGCATCGGAAGCGTTGGTTATGACGTCGTGGTACCTATATAGGCGCCACCCAGGTGCGCGGACGTCAGTAATTTTTGTTTTTTCCACGCCAGAAGCGCAGAGCCATGAAGTAACTGATGTAGTCGTGTGCAAAACTAGGGCCCTGAAAAGGGGAGTAACCCTAGCCCTACAATATTAGTCTGCAAAGCGGGGAGGCATGGGTTGGGCTATAAAGAATCTGAAGCTAGATATAGTTTCTACCAGATAATGCGTTAACGAAGGTAAGTAGCTTGTTCATCTGTTAGAGACTTCTAGCTGCAGATTCCTTACCTTTGAATTAGATACCCAAGCCATACTCTCGCGGTGGTGGGTTGCGGACTAATACTTCCCACTAGGAAGTCCTGCAGGACGGAATGAGCAAAATGCCCGTCCCTGCGGACCTGACTGTACAGGCAATAGTGTTTTGCAAACGTGTGCAAAGATGCCCAAGTTACTGCCTGGCAGATGTCCAGGACTGAGACACCCCGAGCCAAAGTCGTAGTCGTAGCCTTTTCCCTAGTGGAATGGGCCCTTAATCCCTCCAGGGGCTGCTTCTTTGCCAGGGCACAGCAGATCTTAATGCATAGAACGACCCAGCGAGAGATGCTCCTTTTCTGCACTGCCCTTCCCTTCTTCGCTCCCACGTACCCCACAAAGAGTTGGTCGACCACCCGGAACTCTTTTGTGCGGTCAAGGTAGAACGAAAACACTCTTTTTGGGTCCAGTTGGTGGAGACGCTCCTCCTCTTTAGAGGGATGCAGGGGAGTAGAGAAGGTGGGCAACGTGATGGATTGACCCAGATGGAATCGGGTCATGACCTTTGGTAAAAAGGAACTCCGGGTGCGAAGCACCACTTTGTCTGGAAAAGACATCAGATAGGGGGGCGTGCAAAATCACGCCTACAACTCACTCACCCTCCGGGCAGATGTATTCACCACTAAAAAGGCTGTTTTGATGGTCGACAGCTGGAGGGGACAGTTATGTAAAGGCTCGAAGGGAGCACACATTAAGTAGGTGAGGACCAAATTAAGGTCCCACTGTAGCATAACAAAGGGTGTGGGTGGAAACAAGTGAACCAGCCCTTTTAGAAATCTATGTACAATAGGAGACTTAAAGAGAGAAGGCTAGTCTGGCAGCCGCGAAAAAGCAGACAGAGCAGAAAGGTAACCCTTGAGAGTTCCCAAGGAAGAGCCCTGCTGGGCAAGGTTCAGAATGAATAAAAGAACAGTGGAAAGAGAAGCAGAAAGAGAGTCAATAGACCTTCCTGTACAGTAAAATATATATGTAATAAAAGGGGAGTTTAAGGCTTGGCAAGTAGTTCTAAATGCCAAGGCGAAGTGGCAGTAAACTGCACACACAGGCACTGCAGTGGCAGGCCAGAGAGAGGTTTGAAAGGCTACTTAGGTGGGTGTCACAATTAGTGCTGCAAGTCCACAGGGGAGGAGCACATGCACTTTAGCACTGGTCAGCAGCGGTAAAGTGCTCAGAGTCCAACGGTCAACAAAAAGAAGCAGCAAAAATTGGAGGCAAAAGGCATAAAGTCTGTGGAAAGATCACCCTAAGGATAACAGGTTTAACACGTGTCCCCCCCATCTGAAAGTGTGGAGCTCTACAGAACCTCTAAAGGAGTACTCATCACTAAGGCGGAAAAACCGAGATAGACCATAAGCATTGGCGTGGCCTACCACAGGTCTGAGTTCCACCCTGAAGTCCACACCCTGCAGGAAAAGGGACCACCTCAACAGGTTTGGGATTCTCACCCCTCATTTGCACAAGCCACTTGAGGGGCCTGTGGTCAGTCTGAATAAGGCAGTGAGTGCCAAACAGGTATAGTCTCAACTTCTTCAGTTCCCAGACCACAGCAAAAGCTTCCCTTTCAATAGCATTCAGTCTCTGTTCCCTGGGGAGTAACCTCCTGGAGATGAAGGCTACAGGTTGGTCTAGGCCCTCCTCATTAAGTTGGGATAGTACTGCCCCTACGCCATGCTCTGAGGCATCTGTCTGAACGTTAAACGTCTGGGAGAAATCAGGGGCCGTGAGCAAAGGAGCTGTGCACATGGCTTGCTTCAGGGAGTCAAATGCAGTTTGGCATGCCTCTGTCCAAATCACATTCCTGGGTTGCTTCTTGGAAGTCAGCTCAGTCAAGGGGGCAACAATGGTGCCATATACCTTGACAAACCTCTTATAGTACCCAGTGAGGGCCAAAAAAAGCCCCAAAAAAGCTCTGACCTCAGTCTGGGTTTTGGGGGGGCAGCCAGGACATGATGGTTTCTATCTTGGCCTGAAGAGGTTGCACCTTCCCCCTGTCCACCAGGTGTCCCAAGTACACCACAGACCCCTGCCCTACCTGGCACTTATTTGTCTTGATAGTCAGGCCTATCTGTTGCCGAGCCTCAGGCACTTCCTGGCGGTGAAAAGGGTGGTCCTTCCAGCTGCAACTGAAGATAGCTATGTCATCTAGATAAGTAGCAGAGAAGGCCTCCATACCGGCAAGAACCTGGTTCACCAGCCTTTGGAAGGTGGCAGGGGAATTCTTTAATCCAAAGGGCATCACTTTAAACTGGTAGCGGCCCTATGGAGTGGAGAAGACTGACCTCTCCTTTGCTCCCTCTGTTAGGGTGATCTGCCAGTACCCTGATGTAAAATCAAAGGTACTGAGAAACTGGGCAGCCCCTAACCAATCAATCAGCTCATCAGCCTAGGGGATTTGGTGAGCATCAGTCTTAGTCACAGAATTTAACCCTCTGCAATCAGTTCAGGTGTGGTGCCCGGGGGGGGGGGGGCAGCTCTTAGTACGAGAACCACAGAACTGGACCAGGAGCTACTGGAGGTTTCTATCACCCCCAACTCCAGCATTTTGGACACTTCAGCCTTAATGCTGGACCTCACCCTATCTGACAGCCTGCAAGATTTATTCTTAACAGGGAGGTTGTGCCCTGCGTCCACATCATGGGTACACAGGTGGCTAGTCCCAGGGATAAGGGAGAACAGAGAAGAGTATTGCCCCAACACTTGGGAGCATCCTCTGTTGTTCAGGAGTTACAGTGCGTGAAAAGATTTCTCCTTCCACAGACCCACCCTTCTCCTTGGAGTCCAAAAGGCCAGGGAGAGGTTCACTCCCCTCCTCCTCTTCTCCATTAGTCACCAGCAGCATGGTGAGCTCAAACGTCTCAAAGTGTTGTTTGAGGTGATTTTCATGCACCCTGTGGGGGTGCCCAGGGGTCTTGAAGTCCACCAGGTATTCGGCTTCACCCTTTCTTTCAATCACCTCATACGGCCCAATCCAGTGGTCCTGGAGGGCCTTGGGTTCTTCTGGCTCCATCACCCACACTTTCTGACCAGGTCGAAACCTCACTGTGTTAGAATTTTTGCCATATCACTCCGACTTCCTGGCTGGCTTAAAGGTTACTGGAAGCTTGCTTCCATATCTTAGCCACGTGGCTTCTGAAGGCCAGCATGTAGCTCACTAAATCATAGGGTACCTTCCTGGATGCTTGTTCTCACCCTTCTTTCACCAGACTCAGAGGTCCTCTGACTGGGTGCCCATACAACAGTTCACAGGGGATGAAACCCACACCTTTCTGTGGCACCTCTCTGTAAGCAAACAACAGGCATGGTAAGAGTATTTCCCACTTTTTACTCAAAGCCTCAGGCAGGACTCTGGTCATGCCTTTCAGGGTCATGTTGAACCTCGCAACAAGCCCATTGGTTTGTGGATGGTAAGGGGTGGAGAACCTGTCCGGTACCCCGCACTCCTTCCACATTAACTGCATATCAGCAGACATGAAGTTTGTGCCCCTGTCAGACACAATTTCCTTGAGGAACCCCACTCGGGTAAAAATCCCCATTAGGGCCTTTGCCACTGTGGGTGCAGTAGTAGACCACAGAGGGATTGTCTTTGGGTACCTAGTGGCATGATCCACCAGAACCAGGATGAACCTGTTGCCTGATGCAGTCTGGGGATCCATAGGCCCTACAATGTCAATGATCACTCTCTCAAAGGGAGTGCCAACAACAGGCAAGGGATTAAGGGGGGATTTAAGCTGCTGCCCTGTCTTCCCGCTGGCCTGGCGGGTCACACAAGTCATACAGAATGCATCTGAGGAATTCTTGATCCTAGGCCAATAGAAGAAGGGGACAAGCCTTGCAAAGTTCTTATCTTGGACTAGGTGTCCTTCCAGGGGAATTTCATGAGCCAGCTCCAGTAGGAAGGCCCTGTAGCATTGAGGGACCACCAGGGCCCTTGATGTCCCCTGCCCAGGAGCCTTAGACTCAATGTACAGGAGGTTGTCCTCCCAGTAAATGTGGTGACTTCCAGAGGCATCACCTGCTGCTTGGGCTTCAGCCTGTTGCCTCATATCCACAAGGGTTGGGCACTCCCCTTGTGCCCTACACAATTCCTCCTTGGCGGGTCCTCCTTCCACATGCCATCCAGCAAGCTCAGGTAGGTCACCAAGAGAAGCAATGTCCTACTCAGTGGACTCTGGGGCGGCCACCCCGGGTGCCCCATCCATCTCACTGGACGTACATTCAGGGACTGGTTTACCATGCCCTCTGCCTTTACCCTTCTTAGCAGCTGTATGGGCCATTGTTTCAGGCTCTAGCCCTTCTTGACTGCCTACCTGGGCTGCCCCGGACCTTGTCATGGCACAGATCCACTCAGGTAACCCGGACATATCCACATGAGCCTTGAGCTCCACTTCTTTCCATGGAGTGTGCTCCACGTCATTACCTAGCAAACAGTCCACAGGCATGATAGGGCTCACTGCAACTTTCAGAAGACCTGAATCCCCCTCCCTCTCACTCAAATGGATCAAGAGCCACGGGATAGTGACCCTCTCTGTTGTCAGCCACCACAACCTGGTGGAATGCATTAGGAATTACCTGCTCTGGGGAAACCAGCTGACTCCTTACTATCGTCATACTGGCTCCTGTATCCCTCACAGCCTCAACACCTTACCTATTGATGGTGACCCATTGCCTATACTTTGTAGTATTTGAGGGCACATGGATCTTATGAACCATTTCACTGTCAGGGACAGTGAAATGGTTCATAAGATCACTAAGTAGCCCCTGTAAACTCCCCCCATTACCTGGGACAAACTCCTCCCCCCAGCACTACACTAGCCACCCCTGGAATTTTCCCTCCATTGGGAGGTGGTGCTCTTTTTGTGCACTTGGGATTCCCCTTGTAGTGTCTATAATCATAGCACTCATAGCACTTGATGGGCTTGGGTTGCTGACCTTTGGCAGGGCAGTTCTTCTGGTGGCCAGATTGGGAATGTGAACCAGACCCCTTCCCTTGTGAGTTGTTTTGGGGGCCTTTAGAGAACTCTTTATATCTCCCCCTTTCTTCTTCTGGTGGGAACCCCGAATACCCTTTTGGAGGCCCCACAGATACCTTTCTGGACACTCTGGTGCTGACCCAGAGGTCCGCCTCCTCAGCAAGCTTCCTGGAGTCAGGAAGCTTGCTATCAACCAGGTGTTGGCGCAGCTCTGAAAAACAAATATCAAGAATGAGCTCCTTTAAAAACAAGTTGTACAACACTTCATATTCATTAACTGTGCTGCCCCTCATCCAGCCCTTCAGTGCCTTACCAGCATAGTCCCAGAAATCCACCCATGGTTGTGCAGAGATTTTGTGACTGGCCCTGAACCGTTGCCTGTACTTCTCAGGTGTCAACCCAAACTTACTGACTAAAATGGTCTTTATGGCAGTGTAGTTGGTCTGGTCCTCCACCTCTAATGTAAGGAGTGTGTCCCTCTCCACTGTGGGCATGTGCCACCATAAGCTTCCCACCCCCCAGAGCTCCTCTGGGAACCTGTGCACTTTCAAAACCACTTCATAGGCTGCCAACCATTTATCTATGTCATCCCCCACATTATAACTGGGAACCACATCTTTTGGAATATGAGATCTGAACTCATGTGAAGACCCTGCAGGTATGCTGCCACCATTATTGTTGTTGCTGGGCCCCATTTTGAGGACTCTAATATCCAATTCTCTGAGACTAAGCTCACGGGCCATCTTCCTTTCCTCCATGGCCAACCTCATCTCTTTTAGAGCTTGCTCTTTCTCCAATCGAGCAAGGACCTGCTCCTTTTCCAGTTTAGCAAGGGCCTGTTCCTTCTCAATCTAGGCAAGGGCCTGTTCCTTCTTCAGTCTCTGGTCACAGGCTCTTTGAGGACACACTGCTACAAGACTCTCTGTCAGGTACTGCTCTGATCCTTCCTCAGATACAGAGCCCTCCTCCTCTTCTCTTTCTGGGTGGGCCTGTGCCCATGCTCGCAACGTTTTCTGAAGCTCTGCCCTCTTGGCACTTCTCTTATGTAACACCCCTCTCTCCTGGCAGAACCCCTTAAGCTGAGCCAATGTGTATGCCTCCAGGATGGCCAGCTCAAATTCCATGTTGCCAGGTAGGACCACAGACATTGCAGAGAAAATGGGACTTGGGCAAAATGACTTTGGAAAAATCAAAAGATGTCAGAACAGGGAGAATTGAAAAAGGCTCAAATTGGTCTAAGTATAGAGTTGTAGTGAACAATGAGTTACTATATGGTATTGGAAAAACACAAGTACTATCCTCACCACTGATCACTAATGTTAGAAATGGGATTCCTGGGGTATGCACCCAGGCCAGGCAGGAACCACCACTCTAGTCAGGGTAAGCAAAAGGTACACTAAAAGATAACATGTGCTTACCCTCTGGTAGCTTGGCACAGAGCAGTCAGGCTTATTTAAAGAGACAATGTGTAAAGTATGTGTGCAACACACACACACACACACACAGTAACACAATGAATACACCACATAAAGACTCCATACAGGTTTAGGAAAAAGAGAGAATATTTTTCTGAGTCAAACAAGATCAAATCGACAAAAATTCAATCAGTAGAAGTCAAGATATGAATTTGTACGGATTAAATGCCAAAACAGTGCTTAGAAGTCACTAGCAGCCGAAAGGTGACTTTAGGTTGTGAGGAACCAGTGTAAAACCAAAGTTCAGATCGACCGCAATGGAGAACTCCCGCAGACCCGCTGGGAAAGTACCTTGGATGGAGCAAAGAATCGACTCCGAAGGCTCGATGCATTGATTTTTTCATGCAGTCAGGTCACTGCGTTGTCGCTAGGCTTCGCTGAGATTAAGGCAATGTGTCGTCATCAAGCTGCTGAGCGTCGTCGTTGGGCCACACAGGCTGTGGAACCGCTGTCATCGAACACCCTCTGCATAGGCATTGAAAGGCAATGCGTCAGTCCTGACCAGACAAGTGGTGATGATGTGTCGGCTTTGTAGACAAGAGCTGCAGAACCCACTTCTGAGGCCAAGAACTTGGAGGGGTCACCTCTGGCAAGGGTAGAACTCACAGATAGCAGGGTCCAGCAGCAGCAGAATTGCCGGAAGTCTGTGTCCCTGAGACTTCAGAAAACAGGAGCCAAGCCAGCAAGCTCTTGGAGATCACTTGGAGAGAAGGCAGAGTCCAGCTCTCCTTCAGCAGAGTCAGGGTGCAGCAGGCAGCAGGGCAACAAGCAGAAAAGCAGTCCTTCCAGGATCACAGTCCAGTTGAGTACTTTAAGCAGCACAGCAGCCCTTCTGACAGGGGTTCAGCTCAAGATCCAGAAGTGTCTGATTTGAGGGGGTCAGAGACCCAGTACTTAAACCCAAAAGTGAAGGGGTTCTTCAGTAAAGAAGGACACTTCAAAGTAACATGCTGGAGTCCTCTTTATTCAAGTCAACAAACAGCACAGTCCCGACACATCAGCCAGCTTCAGAGGTCTCCGGACAACTGCCGGACCCCGAACCCTCAGCTGGAACTCCCAGTACATTCCACCCCCACATTCCAGCCAGCATTCCAATAGTCATAGAGATGATAACACAACACATCTTTCCCCTTAAAGCAAGAAATAAATGAAACATGACCTAGGCTACTACAAAAAATCAAATAACAATAAAATAGGTGAAAAAACAAAATAGAAAAACATAGCTAAACAAAAGATAAAGCAATAGCGAAACTTATTGTAAAATATAGGGGTCGATTCCGATTCGGGCCGGAAAAAGCACCGACCGACTCGGATCCGGAAATAATACCGACCGACACGTACCTGTGGCGCCCGACACGCCAAGTACGATGCAAGGCGTGCAAAATCCGACCGACACGTACCGAACCCAAGTCGACCGACCGAGCCGCACGGAAAACAGCAATCCGGTCGGAAAAACACGCGAATCCAACCGACCGACACGCACCCGGAACAAATCCGACCGAAGCGTACACGCGAACTCCAAACCGCAAAGTACGATGCAAGGCGCGAAAACCACGAGCGAGTTGGACGGAGGCCAAGCCGTACGACCGACACGCATACAAAACCGAGCCGAAGCAACACAAAACACCGCGACCGACGCGTACGCAGCATAGAAAACTGCACATACACAGCGTGAACGAAGCGGAGAAGACCGTACGAGACAAATGCAGGGTCCGACTCGGTCACAAGAACGTTTCCAACATACACAGACAGTACAAAGGAAAAATCACCCAAAAAAAGGCCAAACAAGCAATTACCAAGCCAATAAATACTGGGGGGTGGGGACAGAGAACAAAGACACACCCACAACTCCACCCATATAAAGGACACAAATCACAACCATGAGCCTTTGCAAATGCCATTCCACTGCCAGCACCCAAGAGAAAGCAACCACACACCCACAGCTCATCCCTCACACAAGCCACACACCATCAGCACACCAACAAATACCTACCTCACATACACCCAGCAAAACACACACTCACACACCCTCACCTGCACACCAACACACACATCACTCACCATCACCACCCATCACCATGCCCCCAAGAAGAATCCCAAGTTCCTAGATTGTGAATTGGAAGTCATGGTAGACGAGATCCTCAGGGTAGAGCCACAGCTGTTTGGCACACTGGTCCAACAGACCCCCATCTCCCAGAAAACCAAGATGTGGGAGAGGATCATCAACAGGGTGAACGCACAATCACCATGTCGGCGCACAAAGAGAGACATCCAGAACAGGTGGTATGACATGCGCAGGAGGGTACGGGACCTGCTCAAAAAAGACTACATCAACAGCCAACACACCGGCAGTGACCCTCCTGCCAAGCCCATATACCTCAGGCCCTGGGAGGAGAGGGTGCGGGCCATCCTTCCGCCAGTGAGCGTATATGGACTAGAGGACATCCCAGAGCCTGGTGAGTACACAACAAATGTACACAATATACTGCCACAAAACACACACACATCACTGTCAAGGGGAGAGTCAAACCATGCACTCATAGCAATTACACAGCAACCAGAACAGAATCATCCCAAAATGTGTATGTCAGTCAGATAAACACAACACATGCAATAAAAAAAGTCACATCCAACTGTGCCATCACATGTACAAACACAACTACAACTACAGCTAGGCAGTGGCACAAATAGAACTAACAAACACATCCAGACATGTAGCCACCACAACAACACCAACACACAGTGAAGACCACTCAAAGGAAGGAATTCTGTGTATGCTGGCCAAGTCAGTGTAGCCAATAGCATCATGGGAGTCGCAGTCACACTTATTGCCCCCCACAACTGTCCCATCAACACCACCATGAACCATGCGCACATCACAGGGAGTGGAGAAGGACTCACAAGATGGCTGACACTGGCAACTGCTGTGGGGAGCACAAGGCCCTGCTGGCAACTGTGCACCAACAAACAGCAGGACACCACTGACTGACATCCTGAGAGACAACTTCCACTCCCTGCAATGCAAGCACGTTCCATGGTGGGATATCTGGCTGGCTGGGTGGGAAGGAGGACTTGCAGCACTGACCATAGTCACAAGCACCTCCCCTCACACACACCCCAACACAAACTCCACAGAACCCACCTGGTAGAATGCAATGCCCCCATCCTAACACAAGATCCCACAAAGAACCACCACCCTGGGTTATGTTGTGTGAAGCACAGGGACACTCTTGGGACTTTTAGCCAAACAACTGCCAGGACAACACTCCCAGCCATCCTGTCAGCACAGCCAGCCCACCCCACCCCACAGGGAAGCAGAGTCAAAAGGAAGGAAGCATGGGCATGCTGGGAAGGGGGGTGGAGGCAATAGCATGATGGGAGTCGTAGTCCCAGCTCTACATCCCCCACCACATGGCCCAGCAAGCTCACACTCACGCATGCATATCCCACAGAGAGTGGAAAGGCCCATCAAAGATGTCTGACACTGTTGCTGTGTCGTGGGGAGCACAAGGGCATGCTGGGTACTGCACACCAACCAACAGCAGGACACCACTGTCAGCCATCTTGCCATTGCTCTCACACCCACACACACTGAACTCCCCACAAAAGCAAGTAAGTATGGGAATGCTGGGAAGTGGGGTGGAGGCAATAGCATGATGGGAGTCGTAGTCACAGACATAGCTCACCCCCACAACTGTCCCATCAACACCACCCTGAACCATGCTCACATCACAGGGAGTGGAGAAGGACTCACAAGATGGCTGACACTGGCTACTGCTGTGGGGAGCACAAGGCCCTGCTGGCAACTGTGCACCAACAAACAGCAGGACACCACTGACTGACATCCTGAGAGACAACTTCCACTCCCTGCAATGCAAGCACGTTCCATGGTGGGATATCTGGCTGGCTGGGTGGGAAGGAGGACTTGCAGCACTGACCATAGTCACAAGCACCTCCCCTCACACACCCCCCAACACAAACTCCACAGAACCCACCTGGTAGAATGCAATGCCCCCCATCCTAACACAAGATCCCACAAAGAACCACCACCCTGGGTTATGTTGTGTGAAGCACAGGGACACTCTTGGGACTTTTAGCCAAACAACTGCCAGGACAACACTCCCAGCCATCCTGTCAGCACAGCCAGCCCACCCCACAGGGAAGCAGAGTCAAAAGGAAGGAAGCATGGGCATGCTGGGAAGGGGGTGGAGGCAATAGCATGATGGGAGTCGTAGTCACTGATATTGGTCACCCCCACAACTGTCCCATCAACACCACCCTGAACCATGCTCAAATCACAGGGAGTGGAGAAGGACTCACAAGATGGCTGACACTGGCTACTGCTGTGGGGAGCACAAGGCCCTGCTGGCAACTGTGCACCAACAAACAGCAGGACACCACTGACTGACATCCTGAGAAACAACTTCCACTCCCTGCAATGCAAGCACGTTCCATGGTGGGATATCTGGCTGCCTGGGTGGGAAGGAGGACTTGCAGCACTGACCATAGTCACAAGCACCTCCCCTCACACACACCCCCCAACACAAACTCCACAGAACCCACCTGGTAGAATGCAATGCCCCCATCCTAACACAAGATCCCACAAAGAACCACCACCCTGGGTTATGTTGTGTGAAGCACAGGGACACTCTTGGGACTTTTAGCCAAACAACTGCCAGGACAACACTCCCAGCCATCCTGTCAGCACAGCCAGCCCACCCCACAGGGAAGCAGAGTCAAAAGGAAGGAAGCATGGGCATGCTGGGAAGGGGGTGGAGGCAATAGCATGATGGGAGTCGTAGTCACAGCTCTACATCCCCCACCACATGGCCCAGCAAGCTCACACTCACGCATGCACATCCCACAGAGAGTGGAAAGGCCCATCAAAGATGTCTGACACTGTTGCTGTGTCGTGGGGAGCACAAGGGCATGCTGGGTACTGCACACCAACCAACAGCAGGACACCACTGTCAGCCATCTTGCCATTGCTCTCACACCCACACACACTGAACTCCCCACAAAAGCAAGTAAGTATGGGAATGCTGGGAAGTGGGGTGGAGGCAATAGCATGATGGGAGTCGTAGTCACAGACATAGCTCACCCCCACAACTGTCCCATCAACACCACCCTGAACCATGCTCACATCACAGGGAGTGGAGAAGGACTCACAAGATGGCTGACACTGGCTACTGCTGTGGGGAGCACAAGGCCCTGCTGGCAACTGTGCACCAACAAACAGCAGGACACCACTGACTGACATCCTGAGAGACAACTTCCACTCCCTGCAATGCAAGCACGTTCCATGGTGGGATATCTGGCTGGCTGGGTGGGAAGGAGGACTTGCAGCACTGACCATAGTCACAAGCACCTCCCCTCACACCCCCCACCCCCCCAACACAAACTCCACAGAACCCACCTGGTAGAATGCAATGCCCCCATCCTAACACAAGATCCCACAAAGAACCACCACCCTGGGTTATGTTGTGTGAAGCACAGGGACACTCTTGGGACTCTTAGCCAAACAACTGCCAGGACAACACTCCCAGCCATCCTGTCAGCACAGCCAGCCCACCCCACAGGGAAGCAGAATCAAAGGAAGGAAGCATGGGCATGCTGGGAAGGGGGTGGAGGCAATAGCATGATGGGAGTCGTAGTCACTGATATTGGTCACCCCCACAACTGTCCCATCAACACCACCCTGAACCATGCTCACATCACAGGGAGTGGAGAAGGACTCACAAGATGGCTGACACTGGCTACTGCTGTGGGGAGCACAAGGCCCTGCTGGCAACTGTGCACCAACAAACAGCAGGACACCACTGACTGACATCCTGAGAGACAACTTCCACTCCCTGCAATGCAAGCACGTTCCATGGTGGGATATCTGGCTGGCTGGGTGGGAAGGAGGACTTGCAGCACTGACCATAGTCACAAGCACCTCCCCTCACACACACCCCAACACAAACTCCACAGAACCCACCTGGTAGAATGCAATGCCCCCCATCCTAACACAAGATCCCACAAAGAACCACCACCCTGGGTTATGTTGTGTGAAGCACAGGGACACTCTTGGGACTCTTAGCCAAACAACTGCCAGGACAACACTCCCAGCCATCCTGTCAGCACAGCCAGCCCACCCCACAGGGAAGCAGAATCAAAGGAAGGAAGCATGGGCATGCTGGGAAGGGGGTGGAGGCAATAGCATGATGGGAGTCGTAGTCACTGATATTGGTCACCCCCACAACTGTCCCATCAACACCACCCTGAACCATGCTCACATCACAGGGAGTGGAGAAGGACTCACAAGATGGCTGACACTGGCTACTGCTGTGGGGAGCACAAGGCCCTGCTGGCAACTGTGCACCAACAAACAGCAGGACACCACTGACTGACATCCTGAGAGACAACTTCCACTCCCTGCAATGCAAGCACGTTCCATGGTGGGATATCTGGCTGGCTGGGTGGGAAGGAGGACTTGCAGCACTGACCATAGTCACAAGCACCTCCCCTCACACACCCCCCAACACAAACTCCACAGAACCCACCTGGTAGAATGCAATGCCCCCCATCCTAACACAAGATCCCACAAAGAACCACCACCCTGGGTTATGTTGTGTGAAGCACAGGGACACTCTTGGGACTTTTAGCCAAACAACTGCCAGGACAACACTCCCAGCCATCCTGTCAGCACAGCCAGCCCACCCCACAGGGAAGCAGAATCAAAAGGAAGGAAGCATGGGCATGCTGGGAAGGGGGGTGGAGGCAATAGCATGATGGGAGTCGTAGTCACTGATATTGGTCACCCCCACAACTGTCCCATCAACACCACCCTGAACCATGCTCACATCACAGGGAGTGGAGAAGGACTCACAAGATGGCTGACACTGGCTACTGCTGTGGGGAGCACAAGGCCCTGCTGGCAACTGTGCACCAACAAACAGCAGGACACCACTGACTGACATCCTGAGAGACAACTTCCACTCCCTGCAATGCAAGCACGTTCCATGGTGGGATAACTGACTGGCTGGGTGGGTGGGAAGGAGGGCCGGCTGTCAACCAAACACAACCAATGCAGACCATGTTCACACCCCAAAAAATACATAGAAATGCCCAAATAATGCAGGACAATGTGCCACACCAATATCAACCCCTGACTGAGACGACTTAGGACAATGCAATGTACAGGCCCGCACCCAGAGGCACAGTCACAACTGTCATGTGTGTCAACCATTGATGCCTGCAGAAACATAACATACATTGTGTGTGTCTCCCAAAAACAGGTGATGATGGGGACACAGCAGCAGACGCTGAGGAGTCCCAGTCCCAGGCTCAAGAGGATGCGGAGCTCACTGGCGTCGTACAGCCTCTGTCCTCCTCGGACGATGAAGACCAACCTGGCACATCCGGTGCAAGTCTACATGCAGCACCAGCAGGACCACCAGCTGCAGCACCAGCAGGACCACCAGCTGCACCCCCTGCACCCACCCCTCCAACGACTGTCACCACAAATACCATCCCTGCCGACATGGACAGAACAAGGAGCAACACCAGCACAGGGACCCTGGACCAACCTGGGGCCATGGACACCACCACCACCACCAACCCCCAAGGTGGACCAGGGTCATCTGTGCGTGCCACTGCACACACTGCACATGTCAGCAGGGGTGGTGGGAGGGGTGGGAGACAGAGGTCGCTGCTTGCAGAGGTTGCTGGTGTGCATGATGACCCACAACTGGTACGCATAGCTGATGCGTACCAGTCCAGCACCGGAGACCTCAGCCAGGTAGTGGGGCTCCTCAGAGACATGAAACAGCAGCAGGCTGCCCATCATGCCCGCTTGGACTCCCACATGTCCCACGTGGAGTCACACATGTCCCACGTGGAGTCACACATGTCCCGCGTGGACTCACACATGTCCCGCGTGGAGTCCAAGTGGGATGCACTGCATGAGATGACGGCGGTGCACAGGGACATTTTACAATGCCTCCGCCAGATGAACAGCAACCAGTCCACACCTCCCTGTGTGCCAACAACATCTGGTGCCGAACAAACTGCAACTGCCACAGGGAGGGAGGATGACTCTGGCGGAGAGTCCCCTGCACCGCAGCAGCCTGTACTTGAGGGGCCCCCCCAAGAAGAGGGGTCGTCCGAGGAGGGGCAAGTGAGAGGCCGATGGCCAAGCGCAACTCCCAGGAAGCCTGAACCTGTTCTGGATGTTCACCTTTGTGCACAGACTGTTCACCCTGTTGACGGCAACACTACTCCCACACATTGCATGGGGAGTACAAGTTGGACCAATGTGTCAGACAACTGTGGCCCCGATACTGGGGATTCTGTCTACCAGGACTTTCAATTCACCTAGGAACTTCGGATTGCAAGATTTATGTACAGCACTACCCATCCTATGCACTATTCACACAAATGTATCACAATAAACACACTAATACACCATACTTGCCTCTGTTGTGATTCCAACGTGGGTGCTGTTATGGGGATGATGAACTGCAAAATTACACTGTGTATGCGAACTGCAACAGCAAGGACAACACAGGCATGTGAGTAAAGGCAACGTGACACATATGAGGGAGACACACCACCAGGGCTACACAACACATACACACCTAGGTCATCTGACTCATTGCCTACACTGATGTTGCCAGGGAAGACGGTGCAATGCACAGACACCACACCCATTCCCAGTTGTAGTCAAGTAGCCCACAGGTGCAGTAAGCAAATGGCAGTCAAATGTGTGACCACAGACAACGCACATCACAAAGTGAAGCACAGGTTTATTACACAGTTGCAACATGTCGTAACCACTACAGATGCAAGGTAATCCCACCTGGCAGCGGGCACACAGTCAACAACTGTAGACGGAAGGAAGTCCATGGGTGTGGCGCACATCACCTGTAGGGACACAACAGCTACCAGCCTGGAAGTGCAATCACGTCGTCGGTGGACCCAGTTGACCAAACGAATCTGAAAGTACCCTGTGAAGGACAGAAATGACACACAGTCAAAAGCAATGGAGTACAGGACAGAACAGCAAAACTCATGCACAATACATGTTACAAGATACCCACCCAGAACCAAGTTAGCATGTCAACACTGTTGGGGAGTACAGCCCACCTGTAAGCACACATCGCAACACACATCCAGTCAAGTAGCCCATGGACACACTCCAACAGCACCAGAGCACCACCTACACATCATGCCAACTCACATCATTGACATGACACCTCAGGATACTCACATTCAGCTAAAGAAGTTGGTGATGAGCTGTGTGCGGACATCACCATCATCATCATCATCATCATCGTCAATGGCATCGTGGTCCAGGCCAGGATCCTCCACAGGTGGCGGATGTTGGTCATTGTCATCCTGGATGAGAGGCAACTCCTTCCGCACTGCCAGGTTGTGGAGCATGCAGCAGACGATGATAATCTTGCACACTTTCGCAGGGGCATATGGGAGGGACCCTCCGGTCTTGTCCAGGCAGCGGAAGCGGCTCTTCAGGAGACCAAATGTCCGCTCAATCACTCTCCTGGTCCGACCATGTGCCTCATTGTAGCGCATCGGGGCTGGTGTCACAGGGTTCCTGAGGGGTGTCAGCAACCACGGCATGTTGGGGTATCCCGAGTCACCTACGGACAGACAAGTGCACATTAGCTGACTTGGAAAAGTGGGCGGAATACTACAGATCAGATCACACACAATGGCACAAAGTCAGTACACACCGACAAGCCAGGCACGCTGGTTCTGCATCTGTGCCATCATCCTGGGGATGCGACTACTCCTCATCACAAAGGCATCGTGTGCTGAACCAGGGAAACGGGCACACACGTGTGTGATGGTCATGTCTGCAAGACACACCACCAGTGCATTGACCGAGTGGTAGTGCTTGCGGTTCCTGTAGGCCTGCTCCTGTGGTGGTACCAAAGCCACATGTGTCCCATCAATGGAGCCAATGACATGCGGCATCCTCCCCAGGGCATAAAAGTCACTCTTCACGTCAGTGAGTCGTCGCAGTCTAGGGAAATAGATGTACCGGTTCAGGAATAGCAACATTGCCGCCAAAACATCGCGGAGCACACGGCTCAACATGGTCTGT
The DNA here is from genome assembly GCA_963921515.1 of Calotriton arnoldi. NCBI lineage: Eukaryota > Metazoa > Chordata > Amphibia > Caudata > Salamandridae > Calotriton > Calotriton arnoldi. The sequence goes on along the minus strand of CAWUFW010023914.1, from coordinate 16,329 downwards.
GACATCCCACCAGCAGTCGCCACAGTATGTTGGAAGGTACCGGTGGCAAAGAAGTGTAGGGCTGCCATCACCTTCACCTTGGGGGTCAGCGCTATAGGATACGGCCGGCCAGGCTGCAAATGTGGGGACAACTGCACTGCCAAATCCTCAATCAGCTGCCTGGTGAAGCGGTACCGTCGGATGCTGTCCCGTTCCACCATCGTTGCCAGGTCTGGGAATGGTCGATGGACAGCAGGAGCCCTGCAGTGCAGAGGAGAAGTAAGCAAGATTGTCAGTCACCCCACATATGCGGCATTGAACACACTCAATATCCCAACATACATCATTATGAGGCACAACTACATGAAGTGTGCAGTTCCGTAAGGACATGTATGGTACATACATGGCCAACATCTGTCAACACGGTCCAACAGGTGGCATCAATTAGTCCCAGGTTGGCCCATTGGATATCATGAGGCCGTGTCACAGTTCCCATCTCCTGCTGCCGTGTCACAATCACCCCCACAGTGACATGTGAGGACAGATGTGCCCCAAGCACCACAGCTCAACGACAGGTACATTCCCAGGGACCCTGTATTGCCACATGGACACTGGCACTACATGGAGTATCATGTATACACCACAGCAAAACAACCATGACCCCCACAGGTAGTGGTCCCACTTGCCACGGCAGGACAGACATGGACGTCTGTGACACAGACACGCACAACATCAAAGTCCATGCACACACAACCTGGATGTGGAGACTGTCTCCCATTGTGCACATGAAATCAGAGACATTGTAAACACTACATACACAAAGACTGTGGAGGACTATCACTATTGTGCCACTGGGACACCCTGGCTCAAACATACCGTCCCACATGGGACTCACGGGGTATGTGACATGACATACACATACACCACCGTGAAATGTGACCATGGCACATGCACAGATATGAACAGTTGCACATCACAGTGGTCATGTACACGTAACACCCAGGATCCTGTCCCCATTCACACGTGCACAGCCTGGGGGTGGCTGCCCACAGGTGACACCCACAGGACAACATGTACACCAACATACACACAATAGGAAATGCAGCCTTACATGCCTTATGATAAAGTTTGGACAGGCTGTCGTGATGTAGGTGTGCCCCTCACTCCCTGGGAGCTATCTGTGGCTGGCATATGTCTATCTGAGACAGGCATGCTGACATATGCCAGTCACATGTACAGTGATGCGTTGAACAGCAATGGACCGATCGGTGCCCCCGGCCGGCCCATTGCATTCAATGTGTGCGGGTACGCGTTGTACCCCTGTACGCGTTGTACCCCTGTACGCGTTGTACTGCAATGGACCGGTCGGTGCCCCGGCCGGCCCATTGCATTCAATGTGTGCGGGTACGCGTTGTACCCCTGTACGCGTTGAACTGCAATGGACCGATCAGTGCCCCGGCCGGCCCATTGCATTCAATGTGTGCGGGTACGCGTTGTACCCCTGTACGCGTTGTACTGCAATGGACCGGTCGGTGCTCCCGGCCGGCCCATTGCATTCAATGTGCGCGGGTACGCGTTGTACCCCTGTACGCGTTGTACCCCTGTACGCGTTGTACTGCAATGGACCGGTCGGTGCCCCGGCCGGCCCATTGCATTCAATGTGTGCGGGTACGTGTTGTACCCCTGTACGCGTTGAACTGCAATGGACAGATCGGTGCCCCCGGCCGGCCCATTGCATTCAATGTGCGGGTACGCGTTGTACCCCTGTACGCGTTGTACCCCTGTACGCGTTGTACTGCAATGGACCGATCGGTGCCCCCGGCCGGCCCATTGCATTCAATGTGTGCGGGTACGCGTTGTACCCCTGTACGCGTTGAACTGCAATGGACCGATCGGTGCCCCGGCCGGCCCATTGCATTCAATGTGTGCGGGTGCAGCGTTGTACCCCTGTACGAGTTGTACCCCTGTACGCGTTGTACTGCAATGGACCGGTCGGTGCCCCGGCCGGCCCATTGCATTCAATGTGTGCGGGTACGCGTTGTACCCCTGTACGCGTTGTACCCCTGTACGTAGTTGTACTGCAATGGACCGATCGGTGCCCCCGGCCGGCCCATTGCATTCAATGTGTGCGGGTACGCGTTGTACCCCTGTACGCGTTGTACTGCAATGGACCGGTCGGTGCCCCGGCCGGCCCATTGCATTCAATGTGTGCGGTACGTGTTGTACCCCTGTACGCGTTGTACCCCTGTACACGTTGTACTGCAATGGACCGGTCGGTGCCCCGGCCGGCCCATTGCATTCAATGTGTGCGGGTACGCGTTGTACCCCTGTACGCGTTGTACTGCAATGGACCGGTCGGTGCCCCGGCCGGCCCATTGCATTCAATGTGTCGGGTACGCGTTAGTGCCCCTGTACGCGTTGTGCCCTATGCGTGTTGTACTGCAATGAACCGATCGGTGCCCCTGGCCGCCCATTGCATTCAATGTGTGCGGTACGCGTTGTACCCCTGTACGCGTTGTACTGCAATGGACCGGTCGGTGCCCCGGCCGGCCCATTGCATTCAATGTGTCGCGGTACGTGTTGTACCCCTGTACGCGTTGTACCCTGTACGTGTTGTACTGCAATGGACCGGTCGGTGCCCCGGCCGGCCCATTGCATTCAATGTGCGGGTACGCGTTGTACCCCTGTACGCGTTGTACTGCAATGGACCGGTCGGTGCCCCGGCCGGCCCATTGCATTCAATGTGTGCGGGTACAGCGTTGTACCCCTGTACGCGTTGTACTGCAATGGACCGATCGGTGCCCCGGCCGGCCCATTGCATTCAATGTGTGCGGGTACGCGTTGTACCCCTGTACGCGTTGTACTGCAATGGACCGATCGGTGCCCCGGCCGGCCCATTGCATTCAATGTGTGCGGGTACGCGTTGTACCCCTGTACGCGTTGTACTGCAATGGACCGATCGGTGCCCCCGGCCGGCCCATTGCATTCAATGTGCGCGGTACGCGTTGTACCCCTGTACGCGTTGTACTGCAATGGACCGATCGGTGCCCCGGCCGGCCCATTTCATTCAATGTGCGCGGTGCACGCGTTGTACCCCTGTACGCGTTGAACTGCAATGGACCGATCGGTGCCCCGGCCGGCCCATTGCATTCAATGTGTGCGGGTACGCGTTGTACCCTGTACGTGTTGTACCGCAATGGACCGATCGGTGCGCACCCATTGACAATGGGCTTGCCTGGCAACGGACGCGTTTTCGAATTTCGAACGAGTCGGTTGCTGGAAAATCAGTTGGTCACCCACAACAATGTTGCAAAATCATGTATGTCATGAAGTTGAAGATTTGAAGGATGCTGTGGGCGTGTTTTGGTGCTGCTATTCCATGGATTGGCCAGATTCAGAAGATGCAAACGACTTGGACCTATCACTTTGGACACAAGGGACAGTATCTGCCTCTCCAGCACATATATAGTGCTGGCTGTTCCCCTGAGAGCTCACTTGCCTGCACTACATGCTCCAGGACGACATCTGCCACTGCACTGCTGCTGTCTCTGCCCCTCTGGACCCTGCAATGGCACGTACTGTGGAGAGAGCCCCAGCCTTCAGCCTTGAGGAGAACCAGGCCCTGCTGGACAGCCTACTTCCACAGTACAGCAAGCTGTATGGGACACCAGGGGAGCAGGTGAGTGTTCTGTGCACTGCCTTTCTGAATGTGCATATTGTCTGACTAGCAAGGCTGAAAGTCTGCACGCCACTGGCTAGCAGGCTCACTGAGTAGTTGTCACCCCCCATAGTGTGTAGTGACATGCACTGGACAGGTATGGTGCAGTGACAGTGCTTTTGAACAAGGTTTTACTTCCCATGCAATGATACCATGTAGTGACGTCTGGCAAACTGTCCATGGGCAGCTTTGCACTGCCTGTGTACATCATGTGCCCCTGTGATTGAGACATGTATATACAACTGTGTCATGCACGGATATGTTGCATGTGTAGTAATGGCCTTTTCACTTTGTCATCCTGACAGGTTAATGCCCATCGGAAGCAGGAGTTCTGGAAGGACATCGTCCGGGCCGTCCGGTCCGTGGGGGTCTACAAGCGCCGGATCCGCAACTGCCAGAAGAGGTGGCAGGACCTTCGGGGCTGGACCCGGAGGATTGCACAGGTCCAGCTGAAGCTGTCGCCTCCTCGCAGGAGGGGCGGAACACGGACCCTGACCCCCCACATGCTCCAGATCCTGGCGGTGGTGTTTCCAGACCTGGATGGGCAGCTGAAGGCCAGACAGCAGCAAGGAGGGGTGAGTCAAAGACTGCACTGTGAACTCTGTATTACATGCTTTGTGCCCTCCTCTGGCCTGGTTCAACTGCCACAGTGCAGCAGTCATGTTGTCCAGGAGCCATGTCCCTCTATTGTGCACTGCCCACTGCTCATCTGATACCCAGGTGTGGCCCTTACATTCAGGGAATTGTGTCACTTGGGACTGTGTCCTTGCAGTTTGCTTCACTAAAGGTGGGGGACAGCATCTGTTTCCCTAACTCTGTTGTGGGCATCATGGGTGGGTCCATTGTTCACACAACGCCTGTGTTCGGACATGTAATCTGCGTGTTGCTTTGATATGCGGTCCACTTGCTGAGCTGAGCCACCACATGTGCCTGGGGTATGTGGCACACGCCCATGCAGCGGGTGGGAACAATGTTTGGGCCCCAGGAGTGTGCAGATTACGTGTGTCACACATACATAGCCAGCTATCCACTGTCCAGGGCTCATCCCTCATTCATGTGGAGCAGGACAGTCATGCCTACTCCAGGCCATGCAATGCACTCTGTACTCCCACTCCCGTGTATCAGCTGACACATTGTGCGCAGTGATTTGACCCCTCAGGTGTCTGCCTCTGTGTCAGTGTGCTGTGGATTAGTTGCCAGGACTGCTGGGGTGTTTCTTGGAAGGGGCTCAGCATGCCCCTGGAGATGTGACCATAGGAGACGATACTTGTGTGTCACATAGGTGTTTGATCAGCTGCCCGTGCAGACTGGGGTATGCGAATGTGAAGTTCAGGCAGCTGTTCCCCATTCACAGCAGATTGTGAGGGGCTCAGGTTCAGAGGGTAGTGTCACAGGTCTCCCATATGTCCAATAGGTATGACCTGGACAGATGAGGGTTAAGATGATGTGTTGTGTGGGGGATGTACATGTGCACTTGTGCAGCTCCAGGACTTGCATTCCCCATGACCTACTATTGTGACACAGTGCATAGTGTTGTTGTCTGGCTGCCAAGTCATACATCACTGAGACAGTGATGTATGACTTAGCAGTCATGCCTCTGCCATGGCATGTGTCAACTTATTGGTGGTCCTGCAGGGGAGTGACATGTGCTACATGCACACCATTGTGGCGATGGCTATCAGGACATGGGTGCATCATGGTGTCTGTCGCTGGTATGCATCACATGCATTTCCTATTTGACTCTGGGCATCCCTTTCATCCGGAAACCTGTACTGACTCAGTGGCAAGAGCTGTGATGTGTGCATGTCCACATGCCACACCGTGTCCTCTGCACTGTCCAACTACTGTGTACTTGGTGCATGTGTCCACACTGGGGTGTTGCAATCCAACAGACACCAGACAGATGGGTGCAAGGCCATGTGGGATGTCAGTGCCATGCTTGGCATCAGACTGACAATTGGCTTCTCCTGTTCAGTTAGGACACTTTCTAGCAATGTACAACTAATGATGCCAGGGCTTGCTCTGTAATGTGCTGTGCTCACAGTGGTGTGTGCGTTTGGTGCAGGTGACTGATGTCTGTCTGTTTCCCCATTGTTTGCAGATACATCCACGGCCACGGAAGGGGACAGCTCCACGGACCAGGAGGAGCCAGAGAGCCAGACTGGGTCAGCAGCCGAGGAGTGGTCGGAGGGACCCAGTGGCACGGAGGGCGAGGGGAGCCACACCCAGGAGTCCTCAGCACCATCCACCTCAGCTGAGGACCAGAGCAACTCGGAGGATGACTCCCTTATGGAGGCGGGTGTCAGCAGCCACCACACCCCAGCTAGTGTTGCTGTCCCCGCCACCACCAGCACCACCACCGCCCTCCCATCGGCTCCCATTCCCCAGGTCCGTGGAGGCTCCCATGTTCGGGAGCGTGTCTCCTTTGGGCCAGGCACCGCACCCCCTGCCCCTGTGTCCCCTGCTGCCCTGAGTGAGGAGTCTGTGTACCTCCTTCGCCAGCTCCATGTAGGGCAGACAGCCATGCTGAGTGTCCTCCATGCGCACACCGCTCTGTTGACTCAGCTGGTGTCGTTCATGGAGGGCATCTCATCGGGCATGTCTGACCTACAGAGGGGCAATAGGTCCATGGACTCCTCCCTGACGGCAGCAGTGTCCCTCCTCAGACAGTCCCTCACCCCTCCTGCCTCTGCTCCATCCACACTCCCCAACACCTTACCCGTCCCAAGCACACACACACCGGCACAGGCACACACCAGCACACACACGTCCAGCACACAGACACACACGCCACAAACAAAACGCACACGCACGCACAGTCAGGGGACTGAAACCAGACTCACAGGGGATGGGGCCCTGGTACACACACACGCATCCACGGGCACTGCGCAGTCCTCAGTTGCCTCTCCCTCCAAATCACCCTCCCTTGCCTCACCTGCAACCCCAAAGACCCAGCGCCTCTTCCTCAGTGACCTCGGCCTCTTCCCCTCCGATCCAGCTGCTCCAGCATCCAGGGGGAAGAGGAAGCCCCCCACACGGAGCAGAGTGACCCTCGCCCCCGGACACCCTCCCCCAGGCGCAGACAGACTGAGGCCCCCACCCGCAAGTCCCCCGGAGTGGTAAGAGCAAGACCCCGCCGCCGCCCTGCAGCTCAAGCACCAGGTCTCCTTCCTCCATCCCTCAGGCCCCCACTCCACAGGTGCCCCCACCACACCCTGCCCCAGGTTCCCCCACCCACAGATATACCATCCCCAAGAGGCTCCGGCCTTCTCCCCTGCCACTTGCTCTCCCGGCACCACACCCCCGCTGCGCTTGTCTGTGCCACTGATGTGGTGAGGGTGTCCTCCCCTCTGTCAGGCCCCCTTGCCTGTTCGCCATTCTCCTCCCCTGGTGGTAGGCACTGCAGTGGAGTCCACTACCACCCTGTCTGACTTGGGCACTGCAGTGGCGGACCTGTCCACTCCATCTGCAGGGTCCACTGCAGTCGTGCCGGCACCCACAACATCTGAGCCATGCCCCCAGTTGTGCCGGCACACACCATGTCAGACACCTCCACTGCAGTTGTCAGTGGCTCTCCAGCACCCACCACCCCTTCCCTGCTTCCTCCTGGTGAGCCCTGATCCTGTCCCTGCGGTGCCTGGCCTACCCCCGGTTGCCCCTCCTAGTGGATTGTCCATGGTTTTGTGCAGGCATGTGTAGGGTGGCATCTGCCACTGTCACCCACTTGTGACTTTGTTGATGGACTGGCCATTGGCCTTTGTTTATTTTCTACTGGACTTCTACTTTTAATGCCACATATGCTGAATAAAGCAACTTTCTGTTCTCTAGTGCTTTTGCTTCTGATGTACATGATGTTGATGATGCTAACCATGCCCTTGCTGCAGTGATGGTGATATTTGGTCTCATGATAATGAAGTGTTACTGTGCAGGAACCCATGTGGTCCAGGGGGAATGTGTCCTATCCTGTGGTGTATCCATGTCATCCATAGCAGCATCTGAGGGTGTCATGTGTTCAGTATTTGGCAATGGGATTTCCTACTTAGATTGCCTATTTCACATCTGTGGCTTTCCACCCCTGCACATCTGTTGTGCCTGCCATTGTTCAATTCGTCTACTTCCCTGACCGTGTGGCCATCTCCACTGGACATGCAGGTTTGGGCATCAATGGGGAAGGACTCATCTGTGTTGTCAGTGCAACATTGCTATACAAGTGTGTTGGATCTGTGCTGATGATTCCGTTGGCACTTCCATGACCAGGCTGATGTTACGGGAGCCCTCATTTGGTGCTAATTGTTGATTGTGTGACCAAGTGCTCAGCTGACATGATGGGGCCCTACTGAGGCAACATATGGCACAGCTTTCCTCACACAGGAGTGGAGTCCCCTCATGGCAGTGTGTACTCCTGTGACATTGCCTGCGCCCAAGGTGTGTGTTGTATGTGCATGTCTGTGTGTTCACTTCCGTTTAGCTGTGCATGCCGTGATCCCTAGTGTTGTACCTGTTTGTGATGCTAGCTGAGTTGACCTATGTTCCCCCAAAGTCTTCGCCCTGGGTTCTCTGTGATGTGGGTGCATGGCACATTACTGGTCATCAGGGTGTCACCCATAGGTGTGTTTGCTGTCAGGGCTGAGTTTGTGTGCAGACGCAGATGGGTCACAGTCAGGTTTCCCCTTGGCACTTGTTGTTTGCCCCTGTCATGTGATTTCCAGTTTGTGTTATCTTTCAGTGATTGTGACACGTTGTGTGTGTGACTGCTGGCACTCCTCAGGGTCCGGGCTGCAATGTTGGTTGTTGTCTATGTGTGTTCTTTGTGGGTGACCTTGGCTTCTTCATTGGTGTGTGACTGTGGCTGGGATCCCATTGGTTGGTGTGGTATTGCCGTCATGTCCATGTACAGCGTAGTGTGCAGTGTGTCAGACATTCAGGAGTCTTGTTGAGTGTCCATGTGTGATGTGTTTCTGCACCTTGGTTCCCACCCACCACCCTGGAATAGTCATGGGTGCATGTGCAATGTCACCAGTGCATGTGTGCTTCACTGCTGCACATTGTTGGAGGTCGAGGGGTGTGGTGTTGAGTGTGTGCAGATGAGAGTTGTTGCCCGGCTAGGCCCCTGCCTCCTTGTTGGCCTTGGCTTACTGGCCATGCTGTTTGATTTGTGCTTGTGTAGGTGTGATGGTAGTTAGTTGCTCAGGACACATGACTGTGGTTCACAGTGTGAACCACATTTAGCTTTGTCATCACAGTGGGATTGTAATGCAGCCCAGGGTCACCACATTGTGGGGGCCCTGGGGGTGGTGCTGTGGTGTGTCTGTGTCTTGCTGTGTCAGTTGCTGTCCCTACGTGCCTGTGTGACATGTGTGATTTGTGCTCCCTCTCATCTGACAATGCCTGCTTGCCCACATAGGGGATTTGGATCCATGAGTTACCTTTGTGTGGCACTGTATGCACATCTGTATGATTGGTATTCAGGTCTCCTCATGTGTTGTGTGGTTGCCTGGGGACACTGGCACCCCCACCCCTCACCTGTTGTGTATGATGTGCAGTGTGGGTCTGCCTGTTTGTGTTTGTGCATCTGCACCACTGCATTGGCATATCTTGGGTGTGCCATTGGCTGTATGTAGTTTGGTGGGTTACCCCTGCTGTCCCTGGGACTCCTAGGTCATCGGTCAGCACAATGATCATGGTTTGTGTGTCCCATTGCTGCCATGGTATGGTATCTGTTCACCTCACATCTGCAGTCTCCACAGGGTATCTGCATGTGTGTGCCCATTGGTGCAAATATGTGGGTCTGCATTCTGATGGTCACTTCTGTCATTGTGTCATTGATGATTGTTGACGGTGTCAGCCCCCATGGGTGTTGTTTGTCTGCACATGGCCAAAGGTATGTCTTATTTGCACTGCAGTATTTGGCTCCCCCAATTTATGTTGCAATGGGACACATACACTACTTTGCCACTTATGTGTTTGTTGTTCTGTGACCAGGAATCATCCATGCAGTTTGGCAGTTGCACCTCTTTCTTTGTCAACACTTACCTTTTGGTCACTGTGATGATGGGGGTTTGGACCCCATTGCCACAATGTTCGAAATGTGCTTCAGCTATGGACCCCACACTTACATTTTGGTCACTGTGATGATGGGGGTTTGGACCCCATTGCCACAATGTTCAAAGTGTGCTTCAGCTATGGACCCCACACTTACATTTTGGTCACTGTGATGATGGGGGTTTGGACCCCATTGCCACAATGTTCAAAGTGTGCTTCAGCTATGGACCCCACACTTACATTTTGGTCACTGTGATGATGGGGGTTTGGACCCCATTGCCACAATGCTCAAAGTGTGCTTCAGCTATGGACCCCACACTTATATTTTGGTCACTGTGATGATGGGGGTTTGGACCCCATTGCCACACTGTTCAAAGTGTGCTTCAGCTATGGACCCCACACTTACATTTTGGTCACTGTGATGATGGGGGTTTGGACCCCATTGCCACAATGTTCAAAATGTGCTTCAGCTATGGACCCCACACTTACCTTTTGGTCACTGTGATGATGGGGGTTTAGACCTCATTGCCACAATGTTCAAAATGTGCTTCAGCTATGGACCCCACACTTACATTTTGGTCACTGTGATGATGGGGGTTTGGACCCCATTGCCACAATGGTCATGGCCTGCTTGCATTGTGGGTGCCACACACATATATGTGTGGCACATGTGCTAGGGGGTCACATTGTATGTTCAAAGTCATGTTCGGTGTTATAGGCATTTGACACAGTCTACACACGCTTGTCATGGTGTTGGGGGATGTCTTCTTCTTGCATTCCCTAGGTTGTGGTGTGCTGGTTGTGTCATGCATTGTCCATCCTATGAGTGGGGGTGGTAGTAGTGGTAGACATCCAGCCCCCTGGCTAAGGGTGGTAGTAGTGGTAGGCATCCAGCCCCCTGGGTGAGGGTGGTAGTAGTGGTAGGCATCCAGCCCCCCTGGGTGAGGGTGGTAGTAGTGGTAGGCATCCAGCCCCCCTGGGTGGGGGTGGTAGTGGTGGTAGGCATCCAGCCCCCTGGGTGAGGGTGGTAGTGGTGGTAGGCATCCAGCCCCCCTGGGTGAGGGTGGTAGTAGTGGTAGGCATCCAGCCCACCCTGGCTGAGGGTGGTAGTAGTGGTAGGCATCCAGCCCCCCCTGGGTGAGGGTGGTAGTGGTGGTAGGCATCCAGCCCCCCCTGGGTGAGGGTGGTAGTGGTGGTAGGCATCCAGCCCCCCTGGGTGAGGGTGGTAGTAGTGGTAGGCATCCAGCCCCCTGGCTAAGGGTGGTAGTAGTGGTAGGCATCCAGCCCCCTGGCTAAGGGTGGTGGTAGGCATCCAGCCCCCCTGGGTGAGGGTGGTAGTAGTGGTAGGCATCCAGCCCCCTGGCTAAGGGTGGTGGTAGGCATCCAGCCCCCCTGGGTGAGGGTGGTAGTAGTGGTAGGCATCCAGCCCCCCTGGGTAAGGGTGGTAGTAGTGGTAGGCATCCAGCCCCCCTGGCTAAGGGTGGTGGTAGGCATCCAGCCCCCCTGGGTGAGGGTGGTAGTAGTGGTAGGCATCCAGCCCCCTGGGTGAGAGTGGTAGTAGTGGTAGGCATCCAGCCCCCTGGCTAAGGGTGGTGGTAGGCATCCAGCCCCCCTGGGTGAGGGTGGTAGTAGTGGTAGGCATCCAGCCCCCCTGGGTAAGGGTGGTAGTAGTGGTAGGCATCCAGCCCCCCTGGCTAAGGGTGGTGGTAGGCATCCAGCCCCCCTGGGTGAGGGTGGTAGTAGTGGTAGGCATCCAGCCCCCTGGGTGAGGGTGGTAGTAGTGGTAGGCATCCAGCCCCCTGGGTGAGGGTGGTAGTGGTGGTAGGCATCCAGCCCCCCTGGGTGAGGGTGGTAGTAGTGGTAGGCATCCAGCCCCCCTGGCTAAGGGTGGTAGTAGTGGTTGGCATCCAGCCCCCTGGCTAAGGGTGGTGGTAGGCATCCAGCCCCCTGGGTGAGGGTGGTAGTAGTGGTAGGCATCCACCCCCCTGGGTAAGTGTGGTAGTAGTGGTAGGCATCCAGCCCCCCTGGCTAAGGGTGGTAGTAGTGGTAGGCATCCAGCCCCCCTGGCTAAGGGTGGTGGTAGGCATCCAGCCCCCCTGGGTGAGGGTGGTAGTAGTGGTAGGCATCCAGCCCCCTGGCTAAGGGTGGTGGTAGGCATCCAGCCCCCCTGGGTGAGGGTGGTAGTAGTGGTAGGCATCCAGCCCCCTGGCTGAGGGTGGTAGTAGTGGTAGGCATCCAGCCCCCTGGGTAAGGGTGGTAGTAGTGGTAGGCATCCAGCCCCCCTGGGTGAGGGTGGTAGTGGAGGTAGGCATCCAGCCCCCTGGGTGAGGGTGGTAGTGGTGGTAGGCATCCAGCCCCCTGGGTGAGGGTGGTAGTAGTGGTAGGCATCCAGCCCCCCTGGCTAAGGGTGGTAGTAGTGGTAGGCATCCAGCCCCCTGGCTAAGGGTGGTGGTAGGCATCCAGCCCCCTGGGTGAGGGTGGTAGTAGTGGTAGGCATCCAGCCCCCCTGGCTAAGGGTGGTGGTAGGCATCCAGCCCCCCTGGGTGAGGGTGGTAGTAGTGGTAGGCATCCAGCCCCCTGGGTGAGGGTGGTAGTAGTGGTAGGCATCCAGCCCCCTGGCTAAGGGTGGTGGTAGGCATCCAGCCCCCTGGGTGAGGGTGGTAGTAGTGGTAGGCATCCAGCCCCCCAGGGTGAGGGTGGTAGTAGTGGTAGGCATCCAGCCCCCTGGCTAAGGGTGGTAGTAGTGGTAGGCATCCTGCCCCCTGGGTAGGGGTGGGGTGCGCATTCAGGCCCCTGTGTGCATATGTGGCATTGGTGATGGGCATCCCGCCCCTATGGTGCTGCTGTTGCTGGTGTAAGTATATTCTGCATCTCTCTGTGTGTGTGTGATGTGTCGTGTACGTGTTGTATGTGTTTTGTGGTTGGTGTCTGGCTTACCTTCTGCGCCGTACACGTCCGTGCCTGTTCCGGTAGTAAATGTAGAATATTGGTATGATCGGGACGAAGGGATTCATGGTTGGTTCGTGTCGTTCGTCCTTCTCGTTGCTTCGCGTCGTCCTCGTCGCTTTGCGTCGTCCTCGCCGCTTCGCCTCGTCCTCGTCGCTGGCGTGTCCGTCTCGGAGCCGTGGATCGTGTTGTGGCACGAATCGGAGCTTATGTGCGCCTCTCCTGGATGCTTTGACGTGCCGTGCGTAGCGACGGGTTCGGCGCGTACGGAAAGCGCATCGTACTCGCTCGGCCGGACGGAGCTGCATTTTTCCTTCCGTGCGACTCGATTCCGGCGTTTCCGGATTCGCCTCGGTCGGGGAACAGGACCTGGTTTGGGTGAGTACGGCTCGGCCGGATTCTTTGCTGTTGTGCGCATCGTACTTACTCGTTCGGTGTGCTTCGACGGATCGGTCGGGAAACAGGCTTTCGCATGGCTTTTTTCCCGACCGAATGCTATTGGGTGCGCCTCCGACCGAGATCGAATCGCCCCCTATATGTTGTTACTACCCCCTGATGTTGTCTTGGACATATCTTGGGTCTGGCCTATGAATAGTAAAGCCCTGAGTTTTGTTCCAAGAACCTTTCCTGCACAGTTATTTGTGTCTGTGGGCCAGATCAACCATTTTTTCCAATTAGGATGAGTTCTGCTGAGTTGTAGTATATTGTCAACTGTCACCACTGCCTTTGTAATATTATCACTGGCAGGAGTTGGCACAGAAGGTGTTTTCATCTCTTTGATCTTGGCTAATCGAAGACAAGATGTCTGTTGGACGGTGTCATTCAAAACAGTATTTGTTCAGGGATAATACAGGCTCTAAATAAAGCTTATATATCCTGTACTTGCCAATCTTTACTACCCCAGACAGTTTTTGTCTCAATTGTGTCTTTCCATAAGTCGAAACCCTGTATAGACAGTTGGGCAATAAATGCTTCAGAGTAAATCTGTTTTGTATTTGTTAACATAATTTTCAGTCCTGTTTTGTTTACATTTTTATAGTAAAACGCTTCTGGATCAGATGTATTATAACCTGAAAATATGGAAATTTACTAGCAAAAGTTTTCGAACTACCTGTGGGTGGTGTAGGACAATGTTCCCATTGATTAAACATAAACACATTTCTGGATATGCAGTTTTGTGCAAATAATGATGACCATAGTGGTTATAACAATACAGTGAGCCAGTAACCAGACGAACCTTCTAAATATTCATTTTTGTGAAAATGCAGCAGATTTTTCTTAGATCAAACATTACATCTCTGAACAGCCCTCAAGTCCCAATCATCTTGAATAGGTACTGGACTCGTTATCAAATCACTTAGTGAAATTCTTAAACAAATGTGGAATGCCCTAATTGTTCACTCGGACCGAAGGATTTCATAGTCTGTTTTGTCCCACACTATACTCATCCTGTATAGGAACAAAGCTGTGATGCTCACTGATGACAAAGTCTCTTGCTTCACGATGGGAAGATTTATGTGGTTTCAAAGTGCGACGTTTTTACAGCTCTCTTCCTTCACTGTTCACATGGATGTATCTGCCACTTGAGTAAGCACTGCTTACTGTTGTTACCAAAGCTCAGCCAGAAGCAGGAAAACAAAAAGTCCAGATGTAATCCAGAGTTCAATCCATGGAGAAACCTTAGATAAGTCTTTTTTCAGAAAGTGAACAAAGTCTTGTACTTGCTGCTTGATTTTCTGATGATGCTGGCGTAGTTTCAGGTTCGCTGGGATCTTCTGGAAAACGTATCAAAGTCAACACGAAATAGCCAGAAGCAGTTCTGCTTCAATTGCTGGAATTGCATCAGGATTCGATGAAATCACAGGAACCAGTTCTTCAGCGTGTCACGTTGGTGTAGACAGGTGTATTTTGGATCGAACTGTTATTTGGCTGTCAAGAGGGATGAGTTCCACTTAGCTTGGTTACTTAGTCCTTCATTTATTACAGCTGAATTCTCGATCGTGATCAGTCTTTCAGTCTGAACCTCCTGAATAGTGGAAGCGAGAGGAGTGCGTCTGCTACTAGGTCGGAGTCCACGAGGCCTACTGTTTAGGTAATAATATTGGCCACATGTTGTGGTTTGATGGGAGTCGATTGACACAAATCTTTTCTCCTTTCTTCCATGCAAGGGCGGCAGAAGTACTGTCCTTGCTCCTTGAACAGCTAGAACAGGTTGTCTGTAAAGAAGGTCCAAATTCCTTCCTTTTGGTCCTGCGACTTTCTCTGACTAGATCCTCAACTTTTGGAATCCAGACGAGGCCTTGCTGGGACCGCCGATTTTTCCCCAGTGCGCGGATGGCACGTAAGGATACGTCGCTTTGTTTCAGCTTCTTGGTCAGCTAAGTCTCCTGTAAAACAGCCAAACGATCTGTGATATCAAATTCTTTTTTGTCCAACTACACTGTGCCTACGTGTTCTAAGTCTGGAACCCACATTCTTGTCCCAAACAGGACCCTCATATGGAGTGACCCCCCTAGAGACTTCATGGCAAATTATTGAGAGAGCGCTGGGCCGCTATTTAGGTGTCTGACCCACCCATCACCCGAGCCTAACACCCTAGCTGTTATAGACTGCTTTATGTCTCGGTTTTTCCTTTCCCACAGCAGAATTTCCCTCAGGATGGAATGGAGAGGGAGCGTACCGCAATGCAACGCCCTAGATCGTGGCCATGGCCTCCTTTGTAAGCTCCTAGAGCCAAACGCAGGACCCTGGTCAGAATGAAACGTGCCTATTGCGTATGTGCCGATAGAGACTCGCAAATCTTTTTATAACAGATTCGAGCTGCCAGCCCGAGCGCTGAGGCCATAAACCATAGGAACCTAGAGCACGAACTCCACTGCAAACCATGATGTATTTATAATTACAGTCCCGCTTTGCAAGGGACCGCAGTGGTCCAGGTAAGCACAAGCTAATGGTTTATCTCTGAAATTAATAGGGGCTGTCTGCAAGCAGGACGTTCTCACTGTTGAGACTTTCATCTGCTGGCAAATATCACATTCTAAAACATAGGGCCATATGTATGAAGCTAATTTACATCGCAACGCCAAATCGCAGAATTTCGGCATTTGCGTCGCAAATTAGCAGTGTGCAATGTATCACACTGAAACCCCTTCAAAATAAGGAATCGCAAATTTTGCGTTTCCCTATTTTATTGCATTAAGGAATCGCAATGTGATTCTTAAATGCAATGAAAGCACAAAAAGTGCAATTTGCTTAAGGAATGTAAATTACCACAACTTCAAGTTGGTGGTAACTTGTAATTTCATAAAAATGCACTTTTGCATTTTAGTGCCATGTGGGCACATACATGCCTTTGGGGCATGTATGTGTGCCACATGTGCACACATGCACATTTCAGGGTGCAACAGGGTGTCCTTTGACCCTGGCACTTAATTGCATTCTAATTTGCATTCTCTAATTGCTAATCGCAAATTGAAATGTCTTCCCATTCCTATGGGCCTCTAGCCCATAGGAATGAATGGGAGTATTCTAATTGCGAATCAATTTGATTCGCAATTAAGGAATATGAAGGATTCGCAAATTTATTGCAAATCCTACATACATCTCCTTTGCGATTCTCAAATAGCATTCTCTAAAATTGCTAT
>CAWUFW010023913.1:0-67870 GCA_963921515.1 Calotriton arnoldi | reverse complement strand
GCAGTGGCATAGCTAGAGCTTCTGGCGCCCAGGGCTATCCCTCAGATTGCCGGCCATGCCAGGAAGCGGGGGTGGGAGGGGGGTGCTGGGGGAAAATGACGGCAAGCAGCGGGGGTGGATTGGCGGGGTTTAAGCGGCGGCGTAAGCATAGAGCAAACCTCGAAGGTCAAGTCTCAGTTGATGAAGGCCCACCAGCACTAAAATGGTAGCTAAACGCATACGCAAATGTATCCCTTCCTCCTCTTTACACCACTCCATACTTAACTGCTGCTACAAGACCACAGCAGTAAAACCACCTGCTAGACATCAAACACAACACCAAAACAACTCCCACATAGGTCACACTGTACACCCACACTCTACCAAACAACGACAGTATTTAGAAACGTAAGCAAAGCTATTGCTATCTCCTATTTGCTCCACTCCATGCATGTCATTTAAGAAACACCCCTCAGGTCCTTATGCATGAAACCAATGTCACATAGGCCACACTATACACATTCATTATCCAGACTAACCACAACTAAGGGAGTAGCGGGCACCTTGTCCACGGAGGGGACTTAAGGGTCCCATCAAGTGTGTGATGTGCTACACAAATGCAACTACAATGCATAAAGTGTATATTCAATGGGGGAGAAACCAGATGCAGCCCCTGCAGCATCCCAGTTAACTGCTGTAAGGACTGGAGGTGGGCGAGCCAGCAGATTTATATAGCGAGCCAAGTCCTAGCCAAGCCAGGAGCCTGTCTGGGCTGTGAGAGTCACAGAATAAGCGGAGGCATCAATAGGCTGATACAGCAAATATCAAATAAAATATGACAAATAGTCTTTCACATCAAAGCAGGTTATTTTGTCAACACTTGTGATTGACTTTAGTACATTTGATCATATCACTACATTACCATCTGTCAAAGTTAATACATTTTAAACATGAGCTTTCTCCCACCTCCAAACATATCTTCGCTGTCATGAGTGAACCAAGAGATGGACTCCTTGCCAAGCACCCCCATGGCCATCGTCTAGGAGGATGAAGTCAGGGCTTTAAGTGGGCTGGGTCTCACCGGTGCTCGTGGAATTTGCGGAATTTTGGCAATTCCGCGTTCCGCGGAGAACGCGGAATTGCCGAAAATTCCGCGATCAGCGGCGTGGCGGAATTTTTTCCTTGTTCACGCTTTCAAAATGCGTGTTCACCCACGCGGGAGCGACTTACCAGGATCCCTGCGTTCGCCGGCGAGTTTTCCTATCCGTTCGCATGCGCCACGAGATTTTGGTAGCCGGCCGCGCGATCCCGAGAGAGTGTGCGATCGCGAACACGTCATTCGGACGCGCCATCAGACATCCGCGTTCGCGAACAGGAAACACGCATCGCGAGCGAGCGGGACAAGTGAAACAAGATGGCCACGCCAATTGGCGACCGCATGGGCAAGTTCGAGAGATATTTCCCCCCGAACAAACAGCGTCCCCGAACAGGAAAACCGCATCGCGAACGGGCGGAACAAGCAATTCCGCATGCTGGCGGAATTCTGCGCATCTCGCAGAGATTTTTTACCGTTTCGTAACGCGACTATGCAAATTCCACCCACCCCTATCCAGGATAGGTGAGCTACGAATGGGACATGGCATTTGTGCTAAGGTAACTTGTGTCTTGCACTCCTTATGCCATCTCGGTGGGTTCCTTAATGGTGTGATGCATTTGTGAAATGTCCGCTCTGATGGGACTGTGTGCCATTCATTGCCCAACATTCAACAGATGACAGCAGTCATTCTTCTGTTGCAAAGTTGACTTTCCTTCTCTTTGTGGAGCTTACATAACCTTGCACTGCAAAGACATCTTGTTTTGCTGGCTTTTTCATGCTCGTGTATTGCCCCACATTGTGGAGTTGATCTTCCCTCAGTGCTGGATGATCAATAAAGATGGAATCTTTCAGAACCACCACAGCCTATGCAGTACGGTATTAAATATTGAATATATGTGGAGGGGCGTGATTTAGCCGCGGAAGATGGTGGCCGCTCTTTTATGAGCTCCTGCCACTGCAGACAACATCTGTCCTGATCCACTGAGGGAGAGGCAGCTATTGCTGCATCAGCGGTCGAACAGTGGCCTGGTGACATCCTGGGGGCCCCCCGGGAGCTCTTGCTGTGCCGAGAGGGTGAGCTGTTGCTACAGAAGGGCCGCAGCCTTGCGGCTTATGCGTGCTCTCAAGACTGTGGGGCCTGGTGCGAGGGAGCAGTGTGCTAGGTTCGCGTCCACCAGTGGAGCTCACATCGGGAAGCCCCCCAGCCAGCTGAGGCTGCGAGCCCCCACACCATCCTCTGTGCCCTCTGCGACCCCCTGATTGTGTGGGGGAGAGGAACCGAACACCTTGCTTAGTGGCTGGCGGCTGTCGGGTCTCGCACGGGGGCCCTCTGTGCAGTGATTGTCTGAGGCGGGGGGTTCGGCAGCCATATCGGGCCACCAGGCGTGCTCCAGGGGGCCCCCTACCCGCTACCCCCTTTCCTGCAGATACTGCTTGACCTTTGCTCTGGCACTAGGGAGGGGTTGTGTGGCGTCGGCTCCCTCCTTCCCTTTGCAGCTTGCGAAATTGTGGCAAAGCTCCTGGGTTGGGCACAGTAGGGGGAAGACCATCTGACAGATACTTCGGGCCGTGACAAGGGAAGTGTCCTTGATAGGGCCATGGGCATTAGGGGCAGAGGGGTGCGGGACACAGATTTAATCAATATTTCCCAAACTCTAGAGCTCGGGGTAGCACATTCTCCACAACTGGCCCAGTGTAGCAGGTAGCAACTTTAAATGCGGGGCCCGGTGGGTAAATCCAATGTTCTGTTTCATTAGCAGCGCCCCTGAAATAGGAAGGTCCCCCCCCATGGCCCCGTGGTCAGTGCACCGCCCCATGGGCGCTTTGACCTCATATCATGGAGATTTATATAACCTGAATGAGCCTTGCATTCCAGAGCACACGAGAAGACGAGAGCAGAGAGACGGGTGAACATAGGAGCACGCGGATATTCAGCACTTATACTACAGTGAGTGCCTTTCTGTTTATTTGACTTTTTCGGAGCTGTCAGTGTCGTACATGGGGCATAGGAATGCTTAAAAGAAACCGAACTAACAAGTGCAGGCCTATCCTAACTGAGGCTTACCTGAGACTTCTGTGCTAGTGTTGTGCAATGTCACTCTGGCCGATTCAAAGTGCTAGGGCCTCCTTATGTAGGCTGGGAGCGGTGGTGGTCAGTCTTGAACTAAGTGAGACTGCTGCTGTTCTTAATCTTGCTGGACTGTCTGTCTGCAGCAAATCGCCCAGCGCTGCCGAGACTTCACTCAAGAGAGTGCGGTGGTGGCGCACGTCACTGCAGCACAGCGCAGGGGCTGGCCAAAAATGATGCCCAGGACCATCATTGGTAGCGCTTTCGCGTGCTACAAGATTGACGGCCCTGGGACCCACATACACGGTACACCACGCACTGCACCACCACTATGGTAGGTGGTGCAGCATTTGCTAGCAGGTGCGATTGCTCTTACATACACGTGTGCAGTGCTGCTCAGCGACAGCTGCACGTGTGGGTGTGGGGGGTGGGAGGTGTACATCACTGTCAGTGACTGTGTCCCCAATTAAATCCTGGGCTGGCCATGGGCTACCAGTGCCGCGCAATCGCTGCCCCCAAAATAGTGCCGCCTGGGGCGGACCGCCCCCACTGCCCCCCCACCTAGCTACGCCACTGCTTTCCTGATATGGTGGAGGTCTATTTCATCCAACAACTCATCATCAATCTCATCTGAGTCATTATCTTGTTCTGAAGTC
The DNA here is from genome assembly GCA_963921515.1 of Calotriton arnoldi. Taxonomy (NCBI): domain Eukaryota; kingdom Metazoa; phylum Chordata; class Amphibia; order Caudata; family Salamandridae; genus Calotriton; species Calotriton arnoldi. The sequence goes on along the minus strand of CAWUFW010023913.1, from coordinate 64,071 downwards.
TCTAAATTATTCTTTTTCTTTTTAGTTTTGCCTCCAGCCTGCTCTTCAGAAAACTATTACTGGATATAATCCATCTGCCATTACATCTCTCCTCCATCTTTTCTTTTGATCATCCCATCTAGCCTCAGAATATCTCGTTATTATATTCCTGTATTTAATTCCATTCCTGTCTCTCTCCCTTTTATAAGCCTCATTATCCCATTCCTCAAGCGCTTCATATTGCGTAGGTCTAGGACTTGGTTTTAATGAATTCATTTGTCCTCTCAAGTTCCCCAAAATCCTTACGTTAAATGTACCATTCTCTGGAAAAGCTAGAACTCCATCATCTTCCGTATATTTCATCCAATTCTCTAACCATGTACACGTATGATAACCACGTTCCAATATCATAAAGGAAGCAGGCGTTCTCGGAATAGGTATAGGAAGTCCCTCTCTAATAACTATTGGCTTGTATTTTTTAAATAAATCTTTTATTCTTTTTATCATCTTCATTTTAAACACTCTTTTTCTCGCTAAATAAACCAAAACAAACAAACGAAAAACTTCCGTTAACTCTTTCACTTTATTCGCGAAATCCCAACCAATACCAGCGCGACTCACAGCAACCAACCAATCACGGCTCACTACATATCCGCTATCTTAACCAATGCTAGCGCAGCTCACAGCAACCAACCAATCACGGCTCACTACACATCCGCTTTCTGACCAATGCCAGCGCGGCTTTTCTGTGACATCAGTATTACTCCTGCTACTGACCCTCCCTTTACAAAATAATACGGCAATGTATTTTTCTACGTTTTCTTAACTATTTCTTGTTAGAAACAACACAAAACAATGCTACTTTGTCTGTTCCACTAATAAAGAGATAGTTTTCATTTATTCAAAAAGAGATTTCTTTTGCTCCTAGTAAAATAATGACCAGAGCTACTCTACTCTCAATCAATTTAAAGGAGGTCTTGGTACTCCTCTGGGGATACTAGCCAAAGTTTTGGAAGAGGACTTTCCTTTCAGAAAGAGGTCTTGGTACTCCTTTGGGGATGTAAGGCCAAAGTTTCAGAAGCGGACCTTTCACTATTTCACGCAATCTCCTCTCAATCGAATAGTCCCTAAAATAACATCGTCAACCTTTCGCTGTTCGATATTACAACAACAGACAAAGTGCTTCTGCAGTGTGATACCTTTCCACACTATTCTTCTGCCACAATAGGCTAAAATAACATCATCATCATCCCGGGATCTTAGGTAACTCTGTACCCGTACTTCCAAACAACATAAAACAAAGACACTAACTTTTCATGTTATTAATCAATATATCAATAATCAATAATTATTACTAAACTAATCAATAACTAACCATCCTCTGCTACCAAAAACTGATCCAGCGATCATGGATCGATAATTTTTCATATACATAGGCCCATTTACACTACCCAACTATTCCCTTCACGCTGAGGTTCAGTGTGATGCAAGTTTACTCCTAATTCACTAAATACACTTTAGAACCTGCATTTCTCCTAACAAATAAATGTGTCGATGAACCTAAAGTTGAATAGTTGATGATAATAATATGTACTTATCTATGCATCTTCGCTACTAAATAATAACAGACTCAATGTGTAGTTTTATGTTGTTTATCGTAAAATAATGTGAAGAAAAATGCTCATCAAGTACAGTTACATGAATGCAAATCATGGATTATCACAGAGAGAAAACATTAGCAATTTATATATTCAAACTCATGTCTAATAAACAATGCATTGAAGGAGTGGATAGACGATGAGGTTTCAGAGACAAATACATTTGCAAATGAATATGCAAAATTCAGAAGATTATCTATACTAACCCAAATAAGAATCAGGAAAACTACCCCACTGGCCAGTTAGGGCAGCAAGACCACCCAAGTAGAGATGAATGGCAAAGATTAGATCAGGAGTCAGGAAACAGGTAGGCCACTATCTAGAAACAGCAAACCGACGACAGCGACGATCTCCCACTAACTAAACACCAGCCGACCCAAACCACTCCCCCAGGGACCTTCAGTTATACCCTAAAACCTAAATGTCCAACCCACATTTGTTTCTTTTTCAACCGAACTCTGTCCCTCATTGGCTAATAATGAGGGTGTTCTCTCACACCACTCTCAGCGTGTTCATTTTATTCACTAACTTATTGTTTAGTTTTTCTAACATGACGACAGATCCTTTTCAAGAAACATTTTTGAACACAATCATATTACATATTCTTCATGTTGCGAATCTCTACGCTTCCATTGTTCGCCTCTGCCATCTCACGAGGAAGTTGTACGCTTCCACTTGATTATCAGTATCCTCCTTCTTCCATAACCTTGGCAGACAGTCAGTGCATCACGAAGGGCATTCTTCATGCTCTTGCATTCTCTCCTCATTCAAAGCCCTTTTAAATCATTTTATTTCTTTCAGCGAGAATTAACCAAAAACTGGCATGCAGGAAAGTAGGCCCATACTTGTATTTCTACGAGAACAGAACACAAACATTTTTTATTTTCACGAGATGTAATTTCATTTTGCGCACCATCCCAGCATTTGCACTAGCCCATACAAAACCTGTTATTCCTTGCGAAATATTATTTTAGTGCAAAAAAGCAGCATTAGTTTTTATTATCGAAGCAATTTTTGCGGCCTAGTTTCATGCATTAGTACACACATTAGTTTACGCATGCGCATAAGCATTTCACCATGTTTTAGCATTTATTAATACAAATCTTCACTGCACACTTTTAATATATGTTACTGAGAGTTTAATCCGAGCAGGTTTTATTTACGCAAAACCCTGATCCATCAATCCTTTTTACCAAATTCCAGAAAAGCTTACTGTTGTTCTCAGTTGCAGCATGTTCCAGTGAATCCCAATCCCTCTTATACAGGATCTCCTTTCTAGACTTAGGGGTATATTCCTAATCATGATGAGCAACCCAGACCACAGACCTATCTCTCTGGGTAGCAGACAAAGCCTTCCTCAATCTGTGGTTGGCCGCAGAACTCGTCAAACCAATGTGGCTCACCTGTATCAGGTTTAATGGGTTTAAGTAGTAACTGCTTAATGCACTGGGTTAGATTATCATAACAAACAAGCATAGCATTTCCACAGACTTCTGGTAAACAATTGATGAATAACCCCTGGTGGGACGTTATAAGAGCAGCCAAGGTGGCAGCAGGTTTAGGGTGCAATATAAGCCTTAGCCCATCCTTAGAGATTTGGGTGATAGGAACCACATTGGAGATAAACGTATGTCTATTCAGGGGCAATTGACATTTAGCGCGTAGGGTATTATTATATCCCCACTCAGTTTGGACAACCTCCCCTATGGAAAACCAGTGCATAAGGTTATTAGACACAAATATATAATTGATCGGTGAGGGGCGACCACTGCCTTTAAAGGATGGTAAAAATACATTGCCACCCCTAAAAGTGCTGAGTATATCTATAAGGTCATGCGCGGCTAGGTAACTACACAACTCAGCCCCTCTATTGTCGCTAAAAGCTTCACTCCCGGCTGTAAATGCACCTAGATCCCAGATACAGTTTGCCAGCTTAGCATTAAAATCACTGCATACCAAATAGTGCGGCTGTCGCTTTATATTGCCCTTAGGGAGCTGCAATTTAGACAGAAAATTAAACAGATAAGTGAAACGAGTGTAAACGACATTGGTAAAATCATTATTGTAGAAATTAATTAAATACAATGAAAACCAGGATAAATTGCCGCATATCTTCAAAACTAAAAGAGCTATCGACCCAGAGTCAATAACCATAACAACCACATAAAGGCTCAGACTGACCGAAACCGAGAGACCTCCCGTAACTCTGCCACAAACTGAAAAAATGGCTGGACTGGAGTAACAGGCGGAGCCCTCATAAGATGTAGGTGTGATAGACCAAGTTTCCTGCAAGTCTATGATGTCGTAACCATCCACAAAGGCTCGCCATTTGGGATTGTCAATTTTCCACTTCAGTCCTACAACGTTCCAGCAATATATAGAAAGAGGTCTCCCTTGATTAAAACCAGAAAGTTCATCCTTAGCAAGTTGAAAATTCTGGAAGCTTCACTGAGCAGAAACCTGATTTTACACTACAGAGAGTCAGTCAAAGTCTGAGAGGGCATCGTATCTATTGGCAGTGGGAATGGTAAAAGGTACAATAGGGTGTGCAATGGGGACTATTGAGCATTGGATAGGCTCCATGATTGATAATGTAGGTTGACAAACCTCGGGGTGTGATGAAAGCAAGAGCTGGGAGTTGGAGGGGTACTTGAACAAGTAATTCGATGTCATGGAAAGTGGTCATACCTCTGGGTTTGGAAGGCTGGTGGTTTATAAAAATACCCTCAGAAGGCATACTTGTCTGATGCCTCTCCTCTTATTTCTTTCTGTCCGTCAGAACCTACCAAAAAAGACATGGCCAGTACATAAACTTTTGGTCAAAATTTATCTGGGATAGCATCTGTAGAAAGGAGTTTCACTTTATTGAGTTTATGGTTTTCTCAACATCTATGAGGCAACTGTTGGAAACATATCCAATCCTTGCACCTCTGTCAAGATAAGAAAAAGGCTCATCAAGTCATTTGATATATTGTGTCTGCAAATTAATCCTTCCTGGGTCTGGTGCTTCAAGGTCGCTATAGCCTGCTGTTTATGAATCTTTATGAGTACAGGCCATCGTTCTTTGGATAGATTTCTAGTAGGTTTGTAGGAGCGAGCTTTGAAATATTTGTACCATATCTTTTACATATTTAGTATGCTATCATAGAAGGTGATAAGCAGGTTCCCTTCTAACCTTAGATGTTTTCCTGTATGGCCATGATCAGGTTATGTGCAAGTCTTTTAGAAGGCTCCCAATATGGTGGGTTTGAATGTAAGATGCTTTTTAAAGTTGCTGGGTAGGTCAGAGGTTACTCTTTAGTGGTGTTACTTGCTTGGAGATTACCAATGGCTTGTAAGTTCGTAGCCTTTTTATGCCTATGTTGATTGTCCATAGGTCGTTCAAACTTTATCTGTAGGACTTCCATTCGTAGATGTTTGTAGTTTGAATCGAGAATGGCGGGTCCCCAATTAACATACAGACAGAATCTTGATTTTTTTAGACACAACGGAGGCTAACATTATGCACTAGCCTTTTATTGCTGCCCCAACATGCAGCCCTATAAAGAACATAAACAACATCATAAATAAAACATTCCATCTTAGAGTATTGAATACAATATATAACTCCATGTCAATATGCATCTTCCTCTTTAAGCTGCAATGCAAGAATCAATGCCCCTTTGGCTTGGTTTGGAAAAATTCTTACTGCAAAGACTTATCTGAAAAAGAAAAAAACAAGTGATACCACTAAAAGATTAATTGTAAAGTAAATAATCATTTACCTCTGTAAGGAAAACATCAAATTAATGATATAATCATAATAAATCAAAGTAAACAACTACTTAAAACACACCATCGTGAGATAATCAAATGGGAGCAGTGCGTGCGATAATGTTAGCCTCCGTTGTCTTTAATGAAATCAAGATTCTCTCTGTATGTTAATTGGAGAATCACCATTTAATTACAAGACCGGAAGCTACCATTATACAAGTTTAAAGCTCCACAATGCCACACTGCTCACATGCTCCAATGGCTTAAGGTAAAAGTTTGCAATTGTGTTAGCGCTTAACCATTCTGCTGCTTTCAGAATGTCTGCAGGTGTACTAACAGTTAACAGTTCTATAAGACAGGCTTGACTCAGACAACTCAGTGAGGAAATTTGCTACTTCTACTGTAGGAGCCTCCAGGGGATCCATATCTCTTTCAAAGCACCAACTACACCACGTTCTCCATATTCCTGCGTGCCTTTCCTTAGTACCTGGTGCCCATAATTCATCCAATAGGATTTAGCCTCTCCTGAATAGCCAGAGTGTCTACCAGCTCTCCTGAAATCCTCCAGACAAGAAGTTCAAATTTCCTTCTAACTCTAAAGGATGCTCCTCTCCTACCTGCTCTTCTAAAAGGCCATGAGTCCCTGATATCATGTGGGGAACTTCCACAGCTAGCTCCATTACTCCAGGGAACCATACTGTGTGCTCCAAAACGGAGTTATCAGAACAATGCTGCATTGTTCCCTTCGTACTTTTAATCACACCCTCTGGATCAGTGCAAATGGAGGGAACACATAGCAATTCTCTCCGTTCCTAGTCTGTAGCAAAGCATCCACTGCCAATGCCTTGGGATCTGGCCTCCAGCTGTAATATAGTTCTACCTAAAAAGTCAGTCTGCCGGCAAACAGATCTATCTGAAAAGGACCCCACAGGTTCTGGATCTTTTGGAAAAACACTGAACTTAGCTTCCAGTCGCTGGAATCTCTAAACAATCTTGTGTTCCAGTCTGCTCTCTTGTTTTGACGGCCTGGGATAAACTCTGCTTTCAAAAGAATTTTCTGATTCCAACATAAATAGCAAATTTGCCTGGCTAGATCTAGAAGTTGTTTCGATCTTGCTCCCCCTAGACGATTGATGTAGGGTACTGCTGTGAAATTGTCAATTGGATCAATACCACACTGTTTGTTAAAATGAACCTGAAACTCATCAAAGCATTCAGGCCTGCCAGCATCTTCAAATAATTTATGTGCAAATATAGTTCCTCCCAGTTTCTTTCTCTCCTAATCTTGCACCACAACCAAGGTTGCTTGCATCTGACTCCACAGTGCATTTCAGAACATTCCCAAATATTGCCTTGCAATTCCAGCTGTCCAGATGGCTCAACCACTGTTGAAAGTCCTCTCAAGCCTCCTGGGACAGGGGAATTGTATCTGCACACCACAGACCTTTCCTCAAACCCATGGATTTCAGTCTCTGACGAACCCTGTAATGCAACGATCCTGAATGGAGGATGACAAAAGTCTTACCACTCTTTCCAGACCTCCCAAAGTTATCACATCCTTTGCTAGAACATGAGCTACCCCTTTCTTGATCTTTAACAATTTTTTCTGAGGGAGACAAGGCTGTGCCATATTAGTAGCCACCTGAAACCCCAGAAATTCCAAGTTCTGTGTAGGACTCATGATTGATTTCTCCACATTGATAATGAACCCCAAGGCTTGCAAGAGATCCGTTGATCATTTCATGCGCTTCAACAATTCTCCCCGATCCTGAGACATCAGTAACATGTCAATACAGCAAACTGAGCAAATCTTATAGCAGGCTAAAGTTTCTAGGTGAGTTCTTTATAGGCCCAGAGGTGGTTTGCCCTGTAAGTATGCAGGAAAGATACTTCTGTTTCTTCAGGCATGTTGTCATTATATGTTAAGGTGAGTCCACTCACTGTAGGTCATAAGGAATTTCTCAGAAGTTCTCTATGCAGATTCCTGTGGAACTTTGGTGGGCAACAAATAGCACTTTAGAAGGATTCTCATGGCACCATAAAGTGTGCTGGATCTTTAAATGGAATACACATAGGCCTTTGGGTGACAGACTGCAGAGCTGTAGTTCCTGTGCTGGAGATTCTATAGATCATTAAGCAAGGAGGTATGTTTTCCTTGAGTAGTTCATAAAAATAACAAGTGTTGGATTGACTTGACTTAATCTTAACTGCTTGCAATTGCTACTGGCCTTCCTTTAAAAAACAGCTAATCTCAAATTGTTAGACCAAGTTCAGCCTGAACAAGAACAAGAACACAAGCAACACCTCAGGTATTTCAGCCTTGTTGGTACTCGTCATTGAGCTGCATCTTGAATATTATGGCACAACAAGTTACTGTCTCAAGCCAGAGCATACCTATGCTGCTTAGGACAATTCTGAGGGAAAAATAAAAAATGGTGAGTAAATATTGTTAATCTTAACTGCTGACAAATACCTTGCATATAAACTATTTGATGTGTTTTGCTCACTGTGGGATTAGAAACGGGGGCTAACCACATGAAAATCAGTCCTGCCCCGCCCATTATGGACAATGCAGGTTAAACTGCTAGGCCATGTACCCAGCGAATGTGAAAGACAAGAATCCCTATCATATTTTGGTCTTATTAGGCTTTAGGGGTAATACACAATTTGTGACCCCAGAGCACAGCCAGTCGATTCATCTACTTCTGAGCTTGTACATGGCACTTTTGGTGTTTCACTAAGAAAAACACAAATAGGGTGCTAAAATGTTTGCATTAGTTTTAAACACAGTCTATTTTTCTAGGCAGCATTCCATTCTTCCATTTCCCTGTTAGCTATGCAATTGAGGTTGGAGCTAAGCACATACAAAATAGTGATTGCCTACTCCAATAAGGTCTTTTTAGCCAAAATTACTATTACACATCCCCTCAAAATGGGAACGATAGCAACCCCAATACTTTTTCAGTCATGATGGGCCTCATCAGTAAAATGTAGCTTTAGCCTCTATAACACTGTGTCTAGGCATATGCATACCTCTTAGTGTAATTCACTGAGAAAGCCATTATGTTATTGTTCTAAATACTTGAATTAATCTTCATCAAACGAAATTGGTTGGTGAGTCTTTTTTCAGTATGCCTTTACAGACATAGCTCAACCATAGGTAAATAAATCTTGGCCCTTTGCATAGTGAGATAGACCAACCTGAACTACTGGGCCACAGCCACTCTGAAGGGTAGCACAAGTATCCCCCTACAACAGACATGGTTTGGCATTGTTAGGCCTCATCAGTGACATGTAGCTTGAGTCCTTTTGGTCCAGTGATAGTCTCTATGTGAATTGTTCCACTTCCCCTGCAAGTATTTAGACAGATTTCCTATAGACCTTTATGCAAGATTGCATTTGGTCTTTAGAAAAGATTCCTGTAGGCCTTTTCTCTGACATTTGTAATTGTTTGGGTTGTTTCCTGGTAGGTCTTATGGATGGCAGCTCAGGGGTTTCTGAGAAAGGTCTTTTTAAGCTGTTTGGGCTTGGTACCTGCTAGGTCTTCGAGTGTTTGTTCAGGCTGACTGCATGTAACCAGAATACAGCCTTGGCCCACAGGCTGACGTAACTATTATGAGTGAATCTACAACATGATTCAATTAATCTCTGTGGTTCAGGCTAACCATGCCACTGCCACTGATGCTGTGTGTGAAATCACGTGAGCTTTTCCACACAATTATAGTATTCTTTACAGGATTTGTTTCTGTTCATCTCTTACTACATTGTAGAGAAATGAAGCTGAGATGTTGGGACGTATAAGTATTACAAATATCAAACCAAATATATATGCTTTTCCTGAATCAATCTCCACCCAACTCTATTATCTATAGACTCGGTGAAAACTCCACAATTTGACAACATGGTGTATGTGAAAATGGACAGTGATATGCTTCTGGACAGCGAAGATTTGTGTTGGGCCACGACTTCAGCCTTTGTGCAAAGCCTTTCTGCCCTGTTTTCTTTGGTCCTTTGCTATGGCCTATTGGGTGAGTTGCATGCTCTTATGTTTATATTGCCTATTTGTGGAATTTGTTGGATCAAGAGCAAATAAAATAATCCTTCATTGTCCAACACTGGACCATTGGTAGTGAGGATCCTGGAGATTATTAAACAAGCTGAATCCAGTATGATGAAAGAATTCATTTGTGGCCTACAGGTGAGCTTTTATATAGTGAATGCTCCTCACTTTTACAGAACTTTGAGGCTGTGTAGCTTGATATGACAAATGTGAGTCTAGGAAAAGCACCTCTGGGGCTCCTGGACATACATGGTACTTGGGGTGCCACTACATAAGGGAATATATATAAAGCTTAATTAACAAATGAACCCTTTATGTAAAAACTCTAAAAAACACATATTTATTTATAAGCCTATTAACTAAAGAAGAGATACTAAACAAAACTTGCAGATAAGCTTAGTTGAAACTCATATGAGGTTTTATTATGGGGGATACTGTTCCAGGCAGCTACAGCTAGCCCGTTTTTTTCGGTACCTGGCAATACCAAAAGTGCAAATCCCAGGCTAGGCAATTGCAGATAGCAAAACACTGGTCCTGGTTTCTGTGTTCAGAATCACAGCAAGTGAAGCCATGGATAGGGCAGAGGTGCGGCCAGGTATCCATCTAGCTACGGACAATCTCAAAGGAAGCATACAACCCTCTTCCAGCTGTGTCCTGCCCTTTGGAGCCCTTTCCCTGCCCCAACCCCAGTGCAGAGCCACAGCACTTCCCTTCTGTAAATTCCTGTCAGCTCAATGCATATGGTAAATAGCAGGGACAGGACCTGTTATTCAGCCAGGAAAGGGGTATGGCATGCAAAAAGCACCTGGAATTCCTGAGTCCACATGTTATCGCATACTGGGTGGATATCAGGAACAGGGCCGGACTGGGAACAGCAACCAGACCTGGCAGATTGCTGCTCGACCAGCCCTGGGAGCAGGGGGGGGGGGATGCTAGCAAGAAGCACAGCTACCACTTTTGTTACAGGGGGCCGATATTGCAGCACTGCTGCAAAACCGGCCTCCAGTGACAAAACTGGCCCCCCACAGGCACAAAACCGGCACCCACCCCTCCGGCCCATTGGGGAAATGCCCGATGCCCGTTACGGCTAGTCCGGCCCTGATCAGGAATCAAAGATCAGGTCCCCTCTCCACCTGGTAGGTATTCCCGCACCAAAAAACAGGCAACTTGTAATGAGTCCATAGTGATATAATGACCTTGTCTTAGAGTCATAACAAGTGACTGCTTTGCTTTGTCTATTTATTTAGCTTTAATGACTGTCCGATTAGAGATATAGAATAAAAAACAGGAAACCACAATGCCTTTACCATAAATCCTTTACCACACAATATTTTATGATGCATTTGACGGTAGGGTAATTTTAGGGTTTAGGAGTAGGCAAGGGTATGGGGTGGTAAGGATATTTTTAGGGTTCATTGGTGGGTAGGGGTATAAGGTGGTAAGGTTATTTTTAGGGTTCATTAGTGGGTAGGGGTATATGGTGGTAAGGTTATTTTTAGGGTTTAGTGTTGGTAAGGGTATACAGTGGTTAGGGTATTTTTCAGTTTAGAGGTGGGTGGAGGTATATTTTGAGGAGGATATTTTTAGGGTTTAAGGGTGGGTAGGGATATGGGGAAGTGAGGGTATTTTTAGGGTTGAAGGGTAGGAAAGGGAAATAGGGGGTAAAGGGATTTGAGGGTTTAGCGGTAGGAAGGGGTATTTGGGTGGTAAGGGTTTTTAGGGTTTAAAAAGACAATAAATATACAATTACTTTTTTTAAAGGTGGGGAGGCTTAGGGGTGGGATTCTCCTCAACAAAAAAGAGAAAAATTACACACACACATATCTATCTATCTATCTATCTATCTATCTATCTATCTATCTATCTATATATACTTCACAGTGGCTACTGCCACTCTGTAATATGGATATATATATCTATGTCCACAAAAACAAACTAGAGACACGCCTTTATCGCAAGAAAACCGCAGGTAACTCCACCTTACATGCCGGTAGCTCACACCCCAAGCACCTGATCAACAGCATACCCTATGGAGAAATGTTGAGGCTTAAGCGCATCTGTAGTAATGTAACTGATCTGAGATTGGCCCAGGAAGATAGCAAATCCAGATTCTTGGAAAGAGGCTATTCCCCAAATACCATCAATAGAGCTATTACAAAAACTATGTCGATGGATAGAGAATGGCTGTTGAGAAACAAACAACTAGATAACATTAATACAGACACGACAAGATCAGGGACAGACAATGACTCCAATGAATTTAGAATCATCATGGGGTACAGCAGGCAACAAAGAGCTTTACAAAAGATTATCCAAACCAATTGGCCATTGGTCCTTAATGACCCAGTGATAGGACCCCTGCTGCCGCAGAGGGTGTCCATTACATACAGCAAAGCCCCATCCATGAGAGACAGTCTTGTTAGGACAAACCCCGAGATTATTGAAAGCACAAGCTGGCTCCAGAAACACAAAGGTTTCTTCAAATGCAAAACTTGCAAAGCATGCATACATGGCATCAATAAGAACACGTATTTTACTCCCATCAGTAATAGGGAATACAAGATCCAAAAGTTACTTACCTGCAAAACTGAGTTTGCTGTATATGTACTGATGTGCCCATGTGGCCTTCAGTACATTGGCAGCACTAAAACTGCAAGTACATAAAAGGATATTGCAGCACTTACGCGCAATCACAAACCAAGATAACACGTACCCAGTGGCGAGACACTTCAGAGAGTTCCACAATTCCAACAATAGAGAACTCAGCTACTTGGTGATTGACGCTATCCCCCCCAGTAGACGAGGTGGAGATAGGGAACATAAACTCAGAAAGCTTGAGACGAGATACATTTTACAACTCAATACCAAACATCCGGCAGGTCTTAATGTAACTGAAGATTTATATACGTGTTTATAATGCATCTTAACGTCATCTCAATGGGTTTTATGAATTGCATTCATGTTTCATTTTACTACCAATATTTATAGGTTTTATTTACTGTATCACGACAGATATCTTGTGTGTACAGTCAAGATGCTGCTATATATTTATATACATATTTATATCCATATTTAAATGTTTTTATAAATTTGTATTGTACAGCCAGGTATGCATGTATTAACTTTTATATATATTTATATATATATTTTTATATATGTTTTTATATATCTATATATTTATACATACATTCACGTGGTCAACTAGCATATCCCATGCATTTGTCCACAAGCATCTTTATAGATATATTGCAGTTCTGCATAACCCATTACCAAAGAACTTTTGTATTTTGCACAATGAGATTATCCTGGAGGGGCGTTTCTCTCTTTCTCTTTTGCCACATATCTAGTCCTCAGGTCCTCATGGTCTTACACTATGATAAACTTTCTTCTCTCATCATGAGATGGAGAACACCGCCACCTAATGCTATGATAAGGTTCCGGACACTACATCTTAACACTTTATTATATTAGTGGATTCTATCTTATGGAGATTTTATTATCATTTATTAGCATCTCAATATTTTATATTTTTTATTTCACTTTCTTCCAAATTTTATCACTATTTTATTTACTCACTTTGCACTTTAACACGTTCTTGGCATTAGGAAACTCATGATTTTCCAGTGCACAGAGGATTTATCCTCATCAGTTCCGCAACATATGGATGTCCAGTTTAGAGTTTGACGTCATGACATGTAAATTTGCAGGTTATATTATGATATTGCGCAGGTAGCCTGTTACAGATTATGTTTGTTCTCACCTGGACACACAGTGATTTGAGTATTTCACGTTTATTTAGTATTGCAGTCGGATCATATTGTTTCTGTATGCGGCTTCTTTTTATATGCATATATTTGGCAGAGGACGTTATACAAATTTTGTGCAATCATTTCAGTATATACAATATATTTATTACGTATAAGGTGTCCAAGAGGGAAGTTGTCAAAATAGCTTTTCCATGTCTATTCTTTCCTAATGTCATGTGATACACACTAACTATGCACTGTCACTTTAAAAATGCCAGAAATTTCACAGCACTTTGTCATGTGAACAAGGCTCGTCGGAGCCGAAACGCGTAATTGCAACCAAAGAATAAAGATCACTTGCACAAATTTTGGGTCAGTGTCCGTTTGCAGTGGAATCCGATTGATTCTGGAGGAAGACGGAGGAAAGTAATATATATATATATATATATATATATATATATATATATATATATATATATATATATATAAACACCATAACCGTTTGCTGAACAACAAACCGGCACCGACACAGGGAGATTTTCTGCCATAAAGTTGGTTATTCAACAATCACGCTACGACGCGTTTCGGCATTCACTGCCTTGATCACACCAAATATATATATATTCACTGAAAAAACCATAGGTTTCAGGGACGTTATAGTTAGAAATTAGCATTTAAAAAACCATAGAAATTCACTGAAAAAAACACAGGTTTCAGGGACGTTATAGTTAGTTGGACATTTCACACGTACAAAACCAGAGAAATTCAGCCGTTATAGTTAGTTGAGCTAACTATAACTTGCGCCTCCGCAATGCACTGCTGATGACGTCACATATTACATCATTCATGACATGGTCAGTGACATCGCTGATGACATCACTGATGACATCTCAAATGACATCACTGATGACATCACTGATGACATCATCCAGTGACTGTGTGTTTCTATAAAGTTTAAATATGTTTTATATATATGCCAAGGTGTATTGAAGAATGAGTGGGTGTATAAGTGTCTGGATGGATGATTTAGTAGGTCCGTGACTGACTGTATAAGTTAGTGATTAAATGTGTCTTACTGAATGCATGGGTTAGTGACTGATACAGACATTCACACAGTTTAGTTTGTCAGTTGGTGTGTAAGCGGTTGCATGGGTTGGTGAGTAGCTAAATGAGGATCTATATGGGTTATTGATTGGTTGTCTGAGTATCTGTATGGGTGCCTGAGTGTCTGTGTGGGTGGGTGGGGGGTGTGACTCTGTGCATAGATGTGTGAGTGGATGATTCACTGGGTGTATGGGTTCAAGAGTACATCTGTGAAGGGCTGTATGGGTGGGTGAGTGTGTGTATGGGTGTGTTGATGAGTGAATGGATGCCTCAGTGGTACATGTGTGAGTAACTGCATATGTGAAAGGCAGTATATGTGAGTGTTGGAGTGTATAAATGACTATATGTGAGAGTGAGTCATTGTGAGAGTGGCTGTATGGATCAGTGTGTGATTGTATTAGTTATTGTATAAGAGTGTAAGTATGTATTAGTATATGTTTCAATAAGTGAGGTGGAGTGTGTATAACTGTATAGGTGAGTAAATGGGAGTGTGATTGATTATTTGTATGACTGACTAGGTGTGTGAGTAACTCTATGGATGAGTGGCGGTGTGTGAGTATCTGTATAGATATGTGAGTGCATATGATAGTGCTGTATTGATGGTTGACTGCATGTATGAGTGACTGTATGGGTGAATGAGTGGATGTGTGTGTAGACCTAGGAATTAGTGAGTGGGTATGTACTAACTGGTATTGGTGTGTCTATGGTTTGTCTATGGTTTCAAAAATGGTAGTCTGTATTTTAGAGTGGGTGTATCAAAGGTTATATTAGGGTATGAGGAGGTGCATCAGATTATCACGTGGATGATGTCATCAGTGATGTCATCAGTGATGTCATTTGAGATGTCATCAGTGATGGCACTGACCATGTCACGAATGAATATGTGACGTCATCAGCAGTGCATTGCGGGGGCGCTTGTTATAGTTAGCTGAACTAACTATAACGGCTGAATTTCTCTGGTTTTGTACGAGTGAAATGTCCAACTAACTATAACGTCCCTGAAACCTGTGTTTTTTTCAGTGAATTTCTAAGGTTTTTTAAATGCTAATTTCTAACTATAACGTCCCTGAAACCTATGGTTTTTTCAGTGAATTTCAAAGGTTTTTTAAATGCTAATTTCTAACTATAACGTCCCTGAAACCTATGGTTTTTTCAGTGAATATATATATATACATAGACACACACATACTTTTACTGAATGCTTCTAATGCACCTACGCCCAATTTGCTTAGCCAATTAACTAATTATTAGGAGCCATGCTGATGTTAGAAAACCGGTGCCAAACATATTACGACACATTTATCAGCAAGGTTTTGAGGTTTGTAAATGTATTCACGTCTTCTATTATTTTTCCCCTTGTATCCAAGCCACAGCCTGAAAGGCTGCCATGTAAAGACAGCTTGAAGCGTTGTGTCTGTGTCACCCCAACCCTTGCAGCCAGAAGAGAACAGGAATCCCTTCCCACTCTCTAGAGCCAGTGGCTTGAAAAATAAGACGACTTAATGCCGTCTCTGGTGTGCGGCGTGGTCCAGCTTCCAACCCTACAGCCACAAGCTGAAACCAAATATGATGGCTCCCCCCCAAATGGCTGGTTCTGTCTGGGAGAGGGCCAGGCCATTATAAAGTACTGAGTAGGGTGCAAACCAGCCAAGGGCAAGGGGGGCGGCAAAGGAGCACTTGATATCTGGGGGCATGAGCTCATGCTCAAATCCATATGGCTTCAATGAAGATAAAGGCAAGATGAATCATGGCGGACAGCCATTGTCCATGCGCACATCTGCATCCAGGAACACGTCTGATAACAAATAACGATACATACAGGAAAGGGCAGGTTTCATCATAATATCAGGTTCCCTGCGCACACCGGTTGTGCAAAACCTGCATGAGCTTAAACTGTTTCTCTGAGAGCCCGTGCTATCGGGCGCCCTTGTCCATTCATGTGTAAACGAGATAAGATGTAACATATTTTCTTTTTTGCAATGGAGTCTGGTTTTATGGTGTTGCGTTGCTGGCATATGTTTTAATAAAAGAAATTGGGAATTAAATGGAGGGGAGCAGCCAGGACCTCTTGTGTAGATGAAGATTACCGGGTTAATAGGCGCGGGTGTCCATTAATAATAACTCATAGTGCTAATAATGATCAGACGAAGCACTCGTAAAGTATTTCCAGTAGACACAATGCCCTGAGATGATTTCTTTTGCGTGCCGCCGCATCCCCCAGCTAAGATGTTTGTGGCTTTTTACAGACGCGTTTTATTGGAGGCTGGGTTTTCAAGAGCGAATTAACTTTTTTATAGGATGTTTAAAATTACGCATGGCTTTTTCAAATGTCAGCTGGGAATCCCCGCTCTAAACATGCCATCGGTTTCACTTTTCGGACAAACTACTGGGTTTTAAACCAGGACTACATGGTGAGCCTTGCTAACGGGGAAGAAAGCTCAGCGGCAGTTTTTATAGACTACTATCCGTGACCATTCACTGTCCCGATTTGCCACTGTCCTTTGAGTTTCGCGTGAAAGACCCCGGGCGCGGCTTCGCGGTGCACTCCCAGTACGGGACCCTCATTGGTGAGACACTGCCACTGATGCCCGGTTCCTCGCCACCCTGCACATCTCCCACCAAGGAGCCTGCATAAAACTGGGAGACAGTTCCCCAAGGTCCTCTGCAGAGCACCCCTTCCTCTACTAAGCCCCCAGGGTCTGTGGTGTGGGTAAAACTGGCGTTATTGTGCAGTGACATGAAACTGGGGCCCACACCTCACGGCTTCCACCCAAAGGGGATTACAGAGGTCCGAAAATCATCTCTGCGATGTCAGAGATACGAAATGTCAACTGCCTGTCACTTTCTCTTCAGAGGCGCGTGGGGTGTGCAGATAATGAGATAAAATCATCCAGTGCCATGTAGGGCAAAATGAAGCAGTAGGAAGCAGAGACTTGTGCCATGGAGGGCAAAATGATTCGGCAGGAAACAGAGACGTTTTAAGGCATGGGCAAAGTGGGCT
The DNA here is from genome assembly GCA_963921515.1 of Calotriton arnoldi. Taxonomy (NCBI): domain Eukaryota; kingdom Metazoa; phylum Chordata; class Amphibia; order Caudata; family Salamandridae; genus Calotriton; species Calotriton arnoldi. The sequence goes on along the minus strand of CAWUFW010023913.1, from coordinate 46,770 downwards.
CTGGCCCCAGGCCCCCCCTGATAGATCTGGCTCTGATCTCCACACAGTTCTGCCCTGATTACCTTGATTCATTTGCAGACATACATTATTTTAAATACCATTTTCCTTTAATTTGTTTTCAATACAGAACAGGTAACGTGTGGGAGTCTATTGCAGCCATTTTGTAGAGAAAGTTGCGTTTATGTTTTTCAACACCATGCAACATTATAAAAAAAGTTCCTTTTCGATCAAAACAGGACTTCACATATGCGAAATGGCAGTGGATGGTAGAGATTATGTGAAATAATACTAGTGAGCTGCTGCTATATTACAATCATGAAATCACACGTCACTATCCCTGAATATTAGATGGAAACACATGTAGAATTTGGACCAGTCTGCCTGCCTAGTGTCAGTAACCTTGTAAAAGAAGTTAGGAGAAAGCTGAAATTGGATCATGGATATAAAGCTGTTCTGAACAGGGCCCCCCAAAATATGTTTGGCCCAGGGCCCCCAAAATCCTCAAAATGTTCCTGGCAGGAAGAGAGGGAGCCAGGGAGATGGCGCGGGTTATCGCGATAGACAAAGGTACAGTCATATCTGCCCACGTCCGTCCCGTCTCATGGCCGCGCCCTCCCCTCATAACCCGGTCTGAAGTACCCCTTGTGGGGTCTCCTCTCACTGCCCGCTGCCCCTCTTCTACTGTCAGTCTGTCTGTCCGCCCGTCCATCTCTTTCTATGTCCACCGATCCATGTGTGTTTCGGTCTGCTTGCCTTCTTCAGATCATAACTGGCCCGCGAAGTCCTAGTCTGGCTCCGGTGCGGAGTACCATGGAGTATGCCTACTTACCTCTGGCCTAGCTGATGAAACCAGTTCCCATAGATCGCAGGTGTGTAGGCGGCCTCCTGTCTCGCTGCCTTCGTCGGCTCCTGTAATTTATGGTACTGTAATAAAACAAACTACCCGTTCGCTCAGGTTCTGCAAGTCCTGCTAGGATGCTGGAGTCATTAACCCTTAACCCCTTCCAGCATTTGCTCCACCTGTAAATATTTTGTGACTTGGCAAGCACATCTTAAGAGCCCTGTCTTTACACCCCGGGCAAGCCCTTCCGGCTAGAAAGAAATATTTGCAACAAACGGCCCTTTGCCGTACAGCCCTCGCTACATGTTTACAAGTACCTATTATTTATGTCTACGCAAACACACGCGTGTTTATCCGCATGTATAGCTAACTAGGTACATGTAAGCATAGATATAAAATATGTCTGCGTGTCGCCATGTGCATAGACTTGACTGTGTGTGTGTACTTGTGCCTCGAGGTGTTTGTGAACCGATATATTTGTCCTTCTTTCTGTCATTGACGTCTAGGCATGCCAGTCTGTCTGCTTGCGCTTCTAGTCGCCGAAGTATTTATTTAACTGTCTATAAATGCAGACACACACAAGCCTATATGGGAAACCTGTTTTACACATTGCATAAACACACTGATTGTGCACTGTATGTACCTGTCTACATCTATGCATGAATATTTGTGAGGGCCACTAATATGTACATGTGTGCGTGTATACGCGTGAGAGGCGTGTGCATGCGTGTGGACAAAGAGTACATGCAGCCTTCCTGCATGTATTTCTTTCAGCTCCTTGACTGATCAACCTGTTCCCTCCCTCCTCCCGTACATTCCCAAGACTGCTTCTGCAGAGGGCAGCCATGGAAGAGGCGCCCTTTCAAGGAATTCAGAGACGACATCCCGGGGAGGCTGAAAGCCGTGGTCATCGCAGCTAAATACGAGCAGCCCCCAGCTCTGGTGGACCTGGGCACCACCCCTCCCTGCCCGCATATGGTCGACATTCAGAGGAGCTGCGCCGTCCTTTTTGACCTAAACGCAAAATACTTGTTTAACACGAGGGGGCGGAGTGCCACTATATGTGCACAGCGCCGCTTTCTTCTTCATGCTAGAAGCGCGGAAACCAGAAGTGGCCCGGCCGCCTAAGCTGTCCTTGACCCAGAGCGGGCGTTTTTACACAATACATGCCAGTGGTGGCAGAAAAATAAGCGAAAACTGTTTTATTAGCCTGAGAGGAATGTTGAAGGAACTTTTCTGATCTGCTTCGTACAGAAGCGAGTTGTTATATATTTATGTTTAATTTATTCGTATTTTAGGAGACATGTTTAAGCATGTCACATAGCCCCGGGGAGGTGGAGGTCCCCGGGGCTGCGGGGGCCCCCGTGGGCCCCCGCAATTATAAATTATGAATTGGGCAATGCCCCCGGTACCTGGCCCACCCGGGGGCCTCATTTAAATGAATCGTGGGAGCCCGCGCTTCATTTTCTTTTTATAATTTTGGCGGGATTCATGACCCCAGCACGAATTCCGCCAAAATTATATTTAAAAAAATGCTTTTTTGGCTCTGGGGGTCCTTGTGGGACCCCCTGAGCAGGCCTAGGGGGTCAGGGTGTTTCTACCCTGCCCCCTTTTCTTGTTTTTTATCTTTGTTTCACTGTTTTCTTGTGACTCGGTTCTACCGAGTCACAAGATGGCTGCCAACACTTCCTGGTTTGGAGTGTTGGCAGCCAATCACAGTGAAGCTTGTGCTCGGGAGGGTTCGTGAACCCACCGCTGCCCTAGATATCGAAACTTTTCTTTCTTGAATTTCTCAGCAACTACTGATCGGATTTACACCATTTAAAAAAAAAGGTCACTTTCTGAACCAAGCACTACCTTTTTGCCAAATTTGGTGTAATTCCGTTCAGCAGTTCGGGCTGTAGCTTTGTCTAAAGTTTCCTATGGAAAATAACATGGGGAAAACGCATTTTGGGACCCCCCTTTTCTCTCGGCCCCCGCTTGGCGAATCACCACGAAACTTTCAAGACAGGAGCTGACCAGAGCTGATCACTAGTTTTGAAAATTTCGCAAAGATTCATCAACCGGCGCCAAAGATATTAGCAAATCAAAAAACGCTTTTCCTATGGAAACTAGGTCCTAACTATAACTACCTACTGGCGACCGACAGTAGGTAATATATATATATATATATATTTTAAATAGGATTATCCCATCGACAAATAACCATCCGGCACTCCAAAAGGTACTGGTCACTCGGTAGTTTATTTTGTGACGTTTTTAACATCTACGCGTTTCAGCAGTCTCACTCTGCCTTGTTCACGATGCCTGAGCGCCATGACTTTTTCATTAAAATACTCAATACAACAGTGGACATTGACAAGGGACTTCAAAACACAGTGGTCTACATGCAGTCCTATTTTCCTGTGAAACGGCTGCCATCTGATATAATGATTTATACACACAGTTCAAACTTATACTTGACCATCATACAATGCTTTAAAAGAAACGGATATTTAAACACCATTCCAATTTTAACAATATTAATAGTTTAAATGGTCAACTAATCAGGATAAATATAATTCGCAGAAATATTTGTTTCTTACGTTTTCAATCCAGTATTTTTGTTGATCATTTTAAATTTACATCATTGTCCATGGTCTCAATTTTTATCTGTTTCATATAATCATTATTCCTACAGTTGGTTTCTAAATTGAAATGCAAATGCAAAACTCATTCAACACTTGTTGAAGAGAATACCTTTTACCAACGCATATACAGGACAATTCTTGATCATAAAGTGCTAGTGCTTTAGTGCAAATCAATCACTTTTCCTACCTGAGATTTACATATATTGTTCTATAATACTTATTGAAAGTGCAAGTGCCTATAAATATATTTGTTTTATAACCTATCTAGGAAGATAAAAACCTCATATATTTTTAAAAATGCTCACAAAAGGAGACTATTTCCAAACACGAACCATGTTACTTAACAATATCTCATCCATAAAGTGCAAGTGCTTTAATATACAAGAAGGGGTTCATTTCATCACCAATCTTGAATATTTATCTATAATAAATAATGACAAAAAAGTGCAAGTGCTACATAGTATATTATTTTTTCAAAAACTTATTTAAAAAAAAACTTATTTCATATACCTTCTAAAAACACTTTAAAATTTTTATCTCTAAATTACTCCAAATATCACTAAATACTATGGTTCTTAAAAAGTCTCACATTTCCTCTCCTATAAGCATACTCTAGCACTTTTAAAACCCAAGACATGCATTGGAAATTGTATATAAGAGGACATTTTTGTCCCATTCAAATTTATGTAGCCACGTCCCTTATCTTACATTCCACCAACAAATAATACAGTCTAAAAAAGAACAATGGTTTCACTATGTGCAGATTTATCCTCAATCTCTTATTTCCATCATTTTTCTAATACAAGCAAGTAAACAAATCCTCATCTACATTTAAACCGTGAGGTTCCTTGCTATTGAACTCCAGTATAAAATATGTTTCTAATTTTCTGAGTTCTTTTTCTCTATCCCCACCTCTTCTCTTCCTGGGGATTTCTGCTACACAGCTATACTGCAAGCTAGAGGGATTACCTTGGTGATGGATTTCAAAGTGCCTTGCAATTGGATATGTTCTATCCTTATTTACAATCGCTCTCCGATGTTGCAAAATTCTCTTATATACAGGTAAGGTTGTACTTCCTATATAAATTTTTAGACACGGGCACTGTAATAAATAAACAACAAAACTAGATCTACAGGTTAGGAAGCTCTTAATAGTGATGGTTTTATTAAAAAATTTCCTAAAATCCGTACGGTTCATGCCATGTTGGCATGCCTTGCACTTAAAACATTTTTAAAACCCGGTTTCTGTTGGAGCCACATAGGGCTCCCCTTTCCTTTCCTGATATTCACTTTTTACAATCAAATCTTTTAATGATTTGGATTTCCTATAGGTGATATCTGGGTATTTCTTCACTTTAGAACCCAGTACTGGATCATTCCTTATCAGATGCCAGTGTCTATTTAAGATGGATCTGATTTCTTTATGTTTGATATTAAACGTTGTTATAAATCTAGGATTCTCCAGATTTTTTTGCTGTTTCATATCATTCTTCCTCTTTGATGTTCTAGATGGTTCGAACAGTATTTTTTGTCTCTCTAGATTCCTGGCTTTCGTGGCTGCCCCCTTAATAGCCTTGGGTGAGTACCCTCTCTGGACAAATCTATCTGTCATCTCCTGCTCTATTTTATGGTACTCTTCCTGATTGCTACATGCCCTTCGTGCTCTATAGAACTCCCCAAAGGGGATGCTCCTAATCAGCGCTGCCGGATGGGCACTATCCGCATGAAGGATGGTGTTGCCCGCTGTAGCCTTTCTAAAAACATGTAAGTGCGCTCTCAGGATCATAAGACACACAATCCTGTGTTGATGCAAAACCAAGTTTATTCCACTACGCGTTTCGACTGCGTCCGCAGCCTTGCTCACGTGTACTGAGTGCACAATCAAAGAAGGGTAAAATAACATCGGGTTGGGAGTGAGCATAACAGAAAAAGGACAATGTAGGTAGCCTACTTAAGCGGCCATCTTTGAATGGTAATACACATAATATATCACATTGGTACAATATGCTATGTATAGTCAATTAGACCATGTAATGGTGCTAAATAAAACATGCTACTGCTGAAATACCACATAGATAAGACCAGTCTCAACACTATTCTCAAAAATCTGACTTGTAGGTAGTCTACCTTGGCGGCCATCTTTGAATGGTAATACACATAATATATTACATTGGTACAATATGTTCTGTATAGTCAATTAGACCATGTAATGGTGCTAAATAAAACATGCTACTGCTAAAATACAACATAGATAAGACCAGTCTCAACAATATTCTCAAAAGTCTGAATTGACAATACCAAATGTAAACCGTGACCAGTGGTGTAGTTCTGTTGTGGGCATGAGACATAAGGCATAAGCATAGGAACGAGAAACATAAAGCACAAATTGCTAATGATACTCATTATCAGAGTGTCCTAACTATGACGTGGGTAATTGCATCCTGCACAAATTAATATTGCAAGCCCTTACATCATAAGTAGTCGCTTAATGCTCATAATCTATATACACATAGTGCTCTAAGGTAACATGCTTATAATGCATTGTCAGCGGTATACTGGTAGCCCTAGACTTGAAGGTAATCGCCTAGTGCACAAGGTAGACTACCTACAATTCAGATTTTGAGAATAGTGTTGAGACTGGTCTTATCTATGTGGTATTTCAGCAGTAGCATGTTTTATTTAGCACCATTACATGGTCTAATTGACTATACATAGCATATTGTACCAATGTGATATATTATGTGTATTACCATTCAAAGATGGCCGCTAAGTAGGCTACCTACATTGTCCTTTTTCTGTTATGCTCACTCCCAACCCGATGTTATTTTACCCTTCTTTGATTGTGCACTCAGTACACGTGAGCAAGGCTGCGGTCGAAACGCGTAGTGGAATAAACTTGGTTTTGCATCAACACAGGATTGTGTGTCTTATGATCCTGAGAGCGCACTTACATGGATTAATTTGCGATATTTAATTTACCAGCATGCTCCGCTGGTGTGTGCGCCACCTTCCACGGGTTAGCAGTTCGGAAGGAGCTACTTTCATGGGATATATATATATATATATACATATATTATCTACTGGCGGTCGCCAGTAGATAGTTATAGTTAGGACCTATTTTCCATAGGAAATCCGCGACATTCTATTTGAAATAACTCTTGCGTCGGTTGACGAATCTTCGAGAAATTTTCAAACTTTATGGCCCGCTCCGGTCCGCTCCTACCCTGAAAGTCTCAGGGTGATTCGTCAAGCGGGGCCGAGAAAAAAGGGGGGTCCCAAAACGTGTTTTCCCCATTCATTTTCCCATAGGAAACTTTAGACACGGCTACAGCCCGATCTGCTGAACGGAATTACACCAAATTTGGCAAAGAGGTAGTTCTTGGTTCAGAAAGAACCCTTTTGTTAAATGGTGTAAATCCGTTCAGTAGTTGCGGAGAAATTAAAAAATAAGAGTCAAAAATCAATTTCCCATAGGAAACTTTATGCAAGGCTACAGCCCGAACTGCTGAACGGAATTACACCAAATTTGGCAAAGAGGTAGTTCTTGGTTCAAAAAGAACCCTTTTTGTTAAATGGTGTAAATCCGTTCAGTAGTTGCTGAGAAAATCAAAAGTAAAAACATATATATATCTGGGCGGAGCCTAACTACACATGTCATCGTGAGATCTGATTGGCTGTCAGCACTTCATCCTGGAATTGCTGGCAGCCATCTTGGGACCAATATAAATGATAGTACCCCATTGAAATGCATTGTAGTGAATCGAAGATTTTGAGGGTTACCAAAAGGAGAACTATAAAGGGTGATAACAGACTTTAGTTACATTAGAATTCATTTGTTGATGGTACCATACTAATTTCAGGAATTGTGGTGTGTTCTAAGGTGATTTTACCCTGTGAAAAACCTTCTGCTGGGATATCATGAATCATGTTTGAGAGAAAACTATTTTCACATGCTTGTCCCATACAGTTTTGGAAGGTGCCCCAGAAGCTAAAATGAGAGCATATTTTCTGTAAATTCACATTATCTTTCTCAGTCATGTGAGAATGAAGTCTGACATTCTCAGTAAAACATGTACATCCAACAAGGGCAGAGACTGTCAGTTGATTCCTTTGTGTTCTACTGCAGCTTCCCAGAGTGTTCTAAAGAACAACTAGAGTGCTAACAGCCTTACTTATGACAAAAGTATGGCACACCTGAAGCCATCTTGATTGGAATAAACTGGTAACACTTAAAACATTTAATTTAAAAAGGAACAAAATGATGGGGTTCATCTTGTCATAGAAATTATGGTTAGTGCTCTGGAAAGAAAAATTAGGACATGTTTCAAGTGTGATCTCAAATATCTTCCTGTTATATTTCAACAGGAGCAGCCTGTCAGTTGATGCCTTTGTGTTCTACTGCAGCTTCCCAGAGTGTTCTAAAGAACAACTAGAGTGCTAACAGCCTTACTTATGACAAAAGTATGGCACACCTGAAGCCATCTTGATTGGAATAAACTGGTAACACTTAAAACATTTAATTTAAAAAGGAACAACATGATGGGGTTCATTTTGTCATAGAAATTATGGTTAGTGCTGTAGAAAGAAAAATTAGGACATGTTTCAAGTGTGATCTCAAATATCTTCCTGTTATATTTCAACAGGAGCAGTCTGTCAGTTGATGCCTTTGTGTTCTACTGCAGCTTCCCAGAGTGTTCTAAAGAACAACTAGAGCGCTAACAGTCTTACTTATGACAAAAGTATGGCACACCTGAAGCCATCTTGATTGGAATAAACTGGTAACACTTAAAACATTTAATTTAAAAAGGAACAAAATGAGGGGGTTCATTTTGCCATAGAAATTATGGTTAGTGCTGTAGAAAGAAAAATTAGGACATGTTTTAAGTGAGATCTCAAATATCTTCCTGTTATATTTCAACAGGAGCAGCCTGTCAGTTGATGCTTTTGTGTTCTACTGCAGCTTCCCAGAGTGTTCTAAAGAACAACTAGAGTGCTAACAGCCTTACTTATGACAAAAGTATGGCACACCTGAAGCCATCTTGATTGGAATAAACTGGTAACACTTAAAACATTTAATTTAAAAAGGAACAAAATGAGGGGTTCATTTTGCCATAGAAAGTATGGTTAGTGCTGCAAAAAGAAAATTTAGTGCATGTTTTAAGTGAAATCTCAAATCCTCTTCTATTTCATTAGAAAATTCTGACATGCAGACTGAAACAATCACTTTCAATACCAGCAGTAGACTTCCAGTTAACTCCTTGGTGAGCAGTAGCTTTACTACAGTGATCTAATGAACAACTAGAGTAATAACATTCTGAATTTATGGCAAATGTGTGACACATCTGAATGCCTTCTTGATGGAATCAAAGTAAAAAACTGAAAGCATTTCCTACTGAGGAGACTGCAGTAAATGAGGAAATTAGGAAACTTCATAACAAAGAAGTCTTCCGAGATGGCCACCAGTGAAAAAAGAGCCCAAATGTAGCACAAATATTACCCAGATGTAGCCCACATATAGCCCAATGACAAAAGTGTGCAAAACACTTTTTATTTTTAGTTTTTTTGCAGTTTTATGTAGTGCAGACTGGTCAGGTATTGGAGCGTTGCATCTTAAAACATGACCCCACTACACTACAAAAACACCACTGCACTACCCTAAACCCTAAAACACTACCCCAGCACGACCCCCTATACTACACAAGCACCACTGTACTATCCTAAACCCTAAAACACTACCCCCAGCATGACCCCCTATACTACACAAACTACACTGCACTACCCTAAACCCTAAAACACTACCCCAACACCACTGCACTAACCTAAATCCTAAAACACTACCCCCAGCACGACCCCCTACACTACCCAAACACCACTGCACTACCCTAAAACATGACCCCTACACTACACAAACACCACTGCACTACCCTAAACCCTAAAACACTACCCCCAGCACGACCCCCTACACTACCCAAACACCACTGCACTACCCTAAAACATGACCCCTACACCACACAAACACCACTGCACTACCCTAAACCCTAAAACACTGCCCCAGCACGACCCCCTACACTACACAAACACCACTGCACTACCTTAAACCCTAAAACACTACCCCCAGCACGACCCCCTACACTACCCAAACACCACTGCACTACCCTAAAACATGACCCCTACACTACACAAACACCACTGCACTACCCTAAACCCTAAAACACTACCCCAGCACGACCCCCTACACTACACAAGCACCACTCACTACCCTAAACCCTAAAACACTACCCCCAGCACGACCCCCTACACTGCCCCAACACCACTGCCCTAAACCCTGAAACACCACCCCCAGCAAGATCCCCTACACTGCCCGAACACCACTGCACTGCCCTAAACCCTAAAACACCAGCCCCTGCACGACCCCCTACACTGCCCGAACACCACTGCACTGCCCTAAACCCTGAAACACATAACCTAGCACGACCCCCTACACTGCCCGAACACCACTGCACTGCCCTAAACCCTGAAACACCACCCCTTCACGACCCCCTACACTGCCCGAACACCACTGCACTGCCCTAAACCCTGAAACACCACCCCCAGCATGACCCCTACACTGCCCGAACACCACTGCACTGCCATAAACCCTGAAACACTACCCCCAGCAAGACCTCCTACACTGCCCGAACACCACTGCACTATCCTAAACCCTGAAACATCACCCCCAGCAAGACCCCTACACTGCCCGAACACCACTGCCCTAAACCCTGAAACACCACCCCCAGCACGACCCCCTACACTGCCCGAACACCACTGCACTGCCCTAAACCCTGAAACACCACCCCCAGCATGACCCCCTACTCTGCCCAAACACCACTGCACTGCCCTAAACCCTGAAACACCACCCCTGCACGACCCCCTACACTGCCCGAACACTACTGCACTTCCCTAAACCCTGAAACACCATCCCCAGCACGACCCCCTACACTGCACGAACACCACTGCACTGCCCTAAACCCTGAAACACTACCCCCAGCAAGACCCCCTACACTGCCCAAACACCACTGCACTGCCCTAAACCCTGAAACACCACCCCCAGCAAGACCCCTACACTGCCCGAACACCACTGCCCTAAACCCTGAAACACCACCCCCAGCAAGATCCCCTACACTGCCCGAACACCACTGCACTGCCCTAAATCCTGAAACACCAGCCCCAGCCCCAGCACGACCCCTACACTGCCCGAACACCACTGCACTGCCCTAAACCCTGAAACACCACCCGCTGGACGACCCCCTACACTGCCCGAACACCACTGCACTGCACTGCCCTAAACCCTGAAACACCACCCCCAGCATGACCCCCTACACTGCCCGAACACCACTGCACTGCCCTAAACCCTGAAACACTACCCCCTGCACGATCCCCTACACTGCCCGAACACTACTGCACTGCCCTAAACCACGAAACGCCACCCCCAGCACAACCCCCTACACTGCACGAACACCACTGCACTGCCCTAAACCCCGAAACACTACCCCCAGCAAGACCCCCTACACTGCCCGAACACCACTGCCCTAAACCCTGAAACACCACCCCCAGCAAGACCCCTACACTGCCCGTACACCACTGCACTGCCCTAAACCCTGAAACACCACCCCCAGCATGACCCCCTACACTGCCCGAACACCACTGCACTGCCCTAAACCCTGAAACACCACCCCCAGCACGACCCCCTACACTGCCCGAACACCACTGCACAGCCCAAACCATGAAACACCAGCCCCAGCACAACCCCCTACACTACCCGAACACCACTGCACTGCCCTAAACCCTGAAACACCACCCCCAGCACGACCCCCTACACTGCCCGAACACCACTGCACTGCCCTAAACCCTGAAACACCAGCCCCAGCACAACCCCGTACACTGCCCGAACACCACTGCACTGCACTAAACCCTGAAACACCAGCCCCAGCATGACCACCTACACTGCCCGAAAACCACTGCACTGCCCTAAACCCTGAAACACCAGCCCCAGCACGACCCCCTACACTGCCCGAACACCACTGCACTACCCTAAACCCTCAAACACCAGCCCCAACACGACCCCCTACACTGCCCGAACACCACTGCACTGCCCTGAAACACCAGCCCCAGCAAGACCCCTACACTGCCCGAACACCACTGCACTGCCCTAAACCCTGAAACACCACCCCCAGCAAGACCCCCTACACTGCCCGAACACCACTGCACTAAAGCCTGAAACACCACCCCCAGCAAGACCACCTACACTGGCCGAACACCACTGCACTGCCCTAAACCCTGAAACACCACCCCTGCACGACCCCCTACACTGCCCAAACACCACTGCACTGCCCTAAACCCTGAAACACCACCCCCTACACTGCCCGAACACCACTGCACTGCCCTAAACCCTGAAACACCACCCCTCAGCACGACACCCTACACTGCCCGAACACCACTGCACTGCCCTAAACCCTGAAACACCACCCCCAGCACGACCCCCTACACTGCCCGAACACCACTGCACTGCCCTAAACCCTGAAGCACCACCCCTGCACAACCTCCTACACTGCCGGAACACCACTGCACTGCCCTAAACCCTGAAACACCACCCCCAGCACGACCCCCTACACTGCCCGAACACCACTGCACTGCCCTAAACCCTGAAACATCAACCCCAGCAAGACCCCCTACACTGCCTGAACACCACTGCCCTAAACCCTGAAACACCACCCCCTACACTGCTTGAACACCACTGCACTGCTCTAAACCCTGAAACACCACCTCCAGCAAAACCCCCTACACTGCCTGAACACCATTGCTCTGCCCTAAATCCTGAAACACTAGCCCCAGCATGACCCCCTACACTGCCCAAACACCACTGCACTGCCCTAAACCCTGAAACACCACCCCCAGCACGACCCCTACACTGCCCGAACACCACTGCACTGCCCTAAACCCTGAAACACCAGCCCCAGCAAGACCCCTACACTGCCCGAACACCACTGCACTGCCCTAAACCCTGAAACACCAGCCCCAGCAAGACCCCTACACTGCCCGAAGACCACTGCACTGCCCTAGACTCTGAAACACCAGCCCCAGCAAGACCCCCTACACTGCCCGAACACCACTGCACTGCCCTAAACCCCGAAACACCAGCCCCAGCATGAACCCCTACACTGCCCGAACACCACTGCACTGCCCTAAACCCTGAAACACCAGCCCCAGCACGACCACCTACACTGCCCGAACACCACTGCACTGCCCTAAACCCTGAAACACCAGCCCCAGCACGACCCCCTACACTGCCCGAACACCACTGCACTGCCCTAAACCCTGAAACACCAGCCCCAGCACGACCCCCTACACTGCCCAAACATCACTGTACTGCCCTAAACCCTGAAACACCAGCCCCAGCACGACCCCCTACACTGCCCGAACACCACTGCACTGCCCTAAACCCTGAAACACCACCCCTGCATGACCCCCTACACTGCCCGAACACCACTGCACTGCCCTAAACCCTGAAACACCACCCCCTGCAGCACCCCCTACACTGCCCGAACACCACTGCACTGCCCTAAACCCTGAAACACCACCCCCTGCACCGCCCCCTACACTGCCCGAACACCACTGCACTGCCCTAAACCCTGAAACACCACCCCCAGCACGACCCCCTTTACTGCTCGAACACCACTGCACTGCCCCAAACCCTGAAACACCACCCCCAGCACGACCCCCTACACTGCCCGAACACCACTGCCCTAAACCCTGAAACACCACCCCTGCACGACCCCCTACACTGCCCGAACACCACTGCACTGCCCTAAACCCTGAAACACCACCCCCTACACTGCCCGAACACCACTGCACTGCCCTAAACCCTGAAACACCACCCCTGCACGACCCCCTACACTGCCCGAACACCACTGCACTGCCCTAAACCCTGAAACACCACCTACACTGCCCGAACACCACTGCACTGCCCTAAACCCTAAAACACCACCCCAGCATTACCCCCTACACTGCCCAAACACCACTGTACTGCCCTAAACCCTAGAACTCTTCCCCCAGCACGACCCCCTACACTACCCGAACACCACTGCACTACCCTAAACCCTAAAATACTACCCCCAGCACAACCCCCTACACTACCCGAACACGACTGCACTGCCCTAAACCCTCAAACACTCCCCCAGCACGACCCCCTACACTACCCGAACACCACTGCACTGCCCTAAACCCTAAAACACTCCCCCAGCACGACCCCCTACACTACCCGAACACCACTGCACTGCCCTAAACCCTAAAACACTACCCCCGCATGACCCCCTACACTACCCAAACACCAATGCACTACCCTAATCCCTAAAACACTACCCCCGCATGACCCCCTACACTACCCTAAACCCTAAAACACTACCCCCGCACGACTCCCTACACTACCCAAAGACCACTGCACTACCCTAAACCCTAAAACACGACCTCCTACTCTACACAAAGACCACTGCACTACCCTAAACCCTAAAACACTACCACCTACACTACACAAACACCACTGCACTACCCTAAACCCTAAAACACTACCCCCAGCAGTACCCCTACACTACCCAAACACCACTGCACTAACCTAAACCCTAAAACACTACCCCCAGCAGTACCCCCTACACTACCCAAACACCACTGCACTACCCTAAATCACTACCCCCAGCACGACCCCCTACACTACCCAAACACCACTGCACTACCCTAAACCCTAAAACACTCCCCCAGCACGACTCCCTACACTACCCAAACACCACTGCACTACCCTAAACCCTAAATCTACCCCCAGCATGACCCCCTGCACTACCCAAACACCACTGCACTACCCTAAACCCTAAAACACTACCCCCAGCACGACCCTCTTCACTACCTAAACACAACTGCACAATTTGTTACAGGCATTGCAACGCAGGCCTGTGGTGCTTACTGGAAGTACCTAGTGGGCTAGTTGGGCCCCAGGGACCCTCAGGATTCAAGGTGACCTAATCCCCAACTTAAAACGCACCACGGGGCGCGTTTGCACAGTGGTGAAGGGAGGGGCGGGGCCTCAGGTGACATGTGCGCAAACACGCCCTGTGGTGCGTTTTAAGTTGGGGAATTAATTCCCTTTGAATCCTGAGGGACCCTGGGGCCAACTAGCCCACCAGGTACCTTCAGTAAGCACAACAGAGTTGCGTTGCAGAGAGGTGAAAAAGGTGCGTGGCCTCGGAACGCCTCTCTGCAACCCAGCTCTGTGGTCCTAACTGTAGGTACCTGGGGGCTAGTTGGGCCCCAGGGACCCTCAGAATTCAAGGGGACTTAATCCCGCAACTTAAAACGCGCCACGGGGTGCGCTTTGCACACATGTCACCTCAGGCCCCCTCCCTTCACCACTGTGCAAACGCGCCCTGTAGCGCGTTTTAAGAGGTAGTTTTAATCCCCTGCCCTATTATGTACTAGGGACTTGCAGAGGAGGTCATGCTAATCACAGGGGTACCCCAACGCATAGTGTTCCCTAGTGTATGTAGGTGTTTTCACTGTATTCTAAGTGTCTTTTAGCATAGCACTGGCTCTGGTTAGTCAGAGTCAGTTACCACCAGTACCCGTCTGAAAAAGTTGTGGGCACAGGATGATTTTGCAACAAGGCCTCTTTCTGCTCCTCTGTTGGTTCTTTCTGCACATCTTTTGCTTCTTTCTGTGCGTTTTTTCTTCTTTCTTCACATGTCCTACCTCTGTAGGCATAGTTAGAAACTAGCATTTAAAAATCCTTTGAAATTCACTTAAAAAATCATAGGTTTCAGGCACGTTATAGTTAGAAATTAGCATTTAAAAAACCTTTGAAATTCACTGAAAAAACCATAGGTTTCAGACACGTTATAGTTAGAAATTAGCATTTAAAAACCTTTGAAATTCACTGAAAAAACCATAGGTTTTAGGGACAGTTATAGTTAGTTGGACATATCACTCGTACAAAACCATAGAAATTCCCCCGTTATAGTTAGTTCAGCTAACTATAACTCGCGCCCCGCAATGCACTGCTGATGACGTCACATATTACATCACTCATGACATGGTCAGTGACATCACTGATGACATCACTGATGACATCTCAAATGACATCACTGATGACATCATCCATGTGATAATTTCATGCATCTTCTCACACCCTAATATAACTTTTGATACACCCACTCTAAATTACAGACTGCCATTCTCAAAACCATAGACACTCCAACACCAAAACTACATACCCACTCACTGATTCTTAGGTCTACACACACATCCACTCACTCACCCGTACAGTCACTCATACTTAGTCACTCAGTACAGGACTATCATATGCACTCATACACCTATATAAACACTCACACACCGCCACTCATCCATAGAGGTACTCACACACCTAGTCAGTCATGCAAAAACTTAATCACACACCCATTTACTCACCTATACAGTTATACACACACCAGCTCACTTACTCATACAAATACTAGCACATTCTTACGCTCTTATACAATCACTGATACAAGTACACACTCATCCATACAGCCACTCTCACAATCACACACTCTCACTTCTAGCCATTTATATACTCCAACACACATATATACTGCCTTTCACATATGTAGTTACTCACACATGTACCACTGAGATATACATTCAATCACTAACACACCCATACACACACTCACCCACCGATACAGTCCATCACAGATGCACTCTTGAAACCATGCACCCAGTGAATCACCAACTCACACATCTATGCACAGAGTCACACACACCCCACCCACACAAACACTCAGGCACCCATACAGATACTCAGACAATCAATCAATAACCCATGTAGACACTCATGTAGCTGTTCAGAAAGCCATGCAGCCGCTTACAAACCAACAGACAGACGGATACAGACATTCACACAGTTTAGTCACTAACCCATGCATTCAGTAAGATACATTTAATCACTCACTTGTAGAGTCAGTCACTCACGTACTAAATCATCCATTCAGACACTTA
The DNA here is from genome assembly GCA_963921515.1 of Calotriton arnoldi. Classification (NCBI taxonomy): domain Eukaryota; kingdom Metazoa; phylum Chordata; class Amphibia; order Caudata; family Salamandridae; genus Calotriton; species Calotriton arnoldi. The sequence continues at coordinate 30,240 of CAWUFW010023913.1, read as the reverse complement.
TACACCCACTCATTCTTCAATACGCCTTTCCCTATATATATTAAACATATTTAAACTTTACAGAAACACACAGTCACTGGATGATGTCATCAGTGATGTCATTTGACATGTCATCAGTGATGTCATCAGTGATGTCACTGACCATGTCATGAGTGATGTAATATGTGACGTCATCAGCAGTGCATTGCGGGGCGCGAGTTATAGTTAGCTGAACTAACTATAACGGGGAATTTCTATGGTTTTGTACGAGTGAAATGTCCAACTAACTATAACTGTCCCTAAAACCTATGGTTTTTTCAGTGAATTTCAAAGGTTTTTTAAATGCTAATTTCTAACTATAACGTGTCTGAAACCTATGGTTTTTTCAGTGAATATATATATATATATATATATGAACAGATACACCTTCAATTTCGGAAAGATGACTTCGGCACTCCTGTGATTTAATCACTGCTGTTTATTTCCACACAGAGCGATGAAACATCCACAAGGGCGGAAATACATGCCCACTGGGGCGAGAATCTATTCTAATGGCAATCAAGAGTTCTACAGTGTTGCTGTTCCTAGGCTTGTGAACAAGAACGCAAGTTCAAAACGCTTCAAGCCTCGTTACTTGTATTAATGATGTGAACCTGATGTGGCTGTGGTCCTTTGCTGTTGGAAGTCAACTTTCTGGGATGGCGTCCTCATGGGGGCAAACTGTTGTTGGATGTTTAGTGGCCCTGCCTGGCCGCGAGGACGGCCCGCCGCGGAGAGGCGGATCTGTGGCGCTTGAAATCGGGTGCCAAGGCAGAGCGGAAAGTTCAACACTGAGTGACGGATAAGAGGCAGCTCACTCAGTATTTTCAACTTTAAACACCCCACTGTGGTTTTATTTGTATTACTCTACGGGACACTGCAACACCCACTATGGGTTTTATTAAGGTAGAAACTGCCAATAACAGAAAGCCTAGCGGCGAACGCCCACCAGGGCGGAAATACACGCCCACTGGGGCGAGAATCTATTTTAATGGCAATCAAGAGTTCTACAGTGTTGCTGTTCCTAGGCTTGTGAACAAGAACGCAAGTTCGAAACGCGTCAAGCCTCATTACTTGTATTAGAGATGTGAACCTGATGTGGCTGTGGTCCTTTGCTGTTGGAAGTCAACTTTCCGGGATGGCGTCCTCATGGGGGCAAACTGTTGTTGGATGTTTAGCGGCCCTGGCCGGCCGCGAGGATGGCCCACCACAGAGAGGCGGATCTGTGTGGCTTGAAATCGGGTGCCAAGGCAGAGCGGAGAGTTCAACATTGAGTGACGGATAAGAGGCAGCTCACTCAGTATATTCAACTTTAAACACCCCACTGTGGTTTTAATTGTATTATTCAACGGGACACTGCAACACCCACTATGGGTTTTATTAAGGTAGAAACTGCCAATACCAGAAAGCCTAGCGGCGAACGCCCACCAGGGCGAAAATACACGCCCACTAGGGTGAGAATCTATTTTAAGGACAATCAAAAGTTCTACGGTGTTGCTGTTCCTAGGCTTGTGAACAAGAACGCAAGTTCGAAACGCGTCAAGCCTCGTTACTTGTATTAAAGATGTGAACCTGATTTGGCTGTGGTCCTTTGCTGTTGGAAGTCAACTTTCCGGGATGGCGTCCTCATGGGGACAAACTGTTGTTGGATGTTTAGCGGCCCTGCCCGGCTGCGAGGACGGCCTGCCGCGGAGAGGCGGATCTGTGGCGCTTGAAATCGGGTGCCAAGGCAGAGCGGAAAGTTCAACACTGAGGGGTCGATTCCGATCTCGGCCGGTAGGGCACCTAACAGTATTCGTCCGGAAAAAAACCCAGCCGAATGCGTGTTTCCCGACCGATTCGTACACCCGTCCGGACGAACAAGTACGATGCGTATAACAACCCATTTCCCGAGCGAGCCGTACTCACCCAATCCAGCTCCTGTTCCCCGCCCGAGCCGGATCCGTAAACGCCGAATCGAGTCGCACGGAACCAAATACACAGCACCTTCCGGCTGGACTAGTATGATGCACGCTCCGTACGCGCCAAACCAGTCGCTACGTCCGGCACGTTACAGCATCCGGGAGAGCCGTACATAAGCTCCGTTTCGCGCCACAAGACGATCCACGGCTACGAGACGAACAAGCCAGCGACGAGTACGAGTCGAAGACACGAGAAACCCGAACGAGACGACCCAACCATGAATCCCATCGCGCAGGTCCTACCTATACTCTACATCTATTACCGGGACCGGTACGGACGCGTGCGGCGCAGACGGTAAGTCAAACACCAACAATACAAACAAACTACACGTACCCAAAATATGTCACACACACATAGGGATGCACAAATGACGTACACTAGCAACAGCACAACCATAGGGGTGGGATGGGCCTCACCAATGCCACCCCCACCCATAGGGGGATGGATGCCTACCACTACCACCACCCCTACTCAGGGGGGGCTGCTTACCTGCCACTACCACCACCCCTACTCAGGGGGGGCTGGATGCCTACCACTACCACCACCCCTACTCAGGGGGGGCTGGATGCTTGCCACTACCACCACCCCTACTCAGGGGGGGCTGGATGCCTACCACTACCACCACCCCTACTCAGGGGGGGCTGGATGCCTGCCACTACCACCACCACTTCTCAGGGGGGCTGGATGCCTGCCACTACCACCACCCCTACTCATGGGGGCCTGGATGCCTGTCACTACTAACATCCCCACCCTTAGGGTGATGGATGCCTACCACTACCACCACCCCTACTCATGGGGGCCTGGATGCCTGTCACTACTACCATCCCCACCCATAGGGGGATGGATGCCTGCCACTACCACCACCCCTACTCAGGGGGGCTGGATGCCTGCCACTACCACCACCCCTACTCAGGGGGCTGGATGCCTGCCACTACCACCACCCCTACTCAGGGGGCTGGATGCCTACCACTACCACCACCCCTACTCATGGGGGCCTGGATGCCTGTCACTACTACCATCCCCACCCATAGGGGGATGGATGCCTACCATTACCACCACCCCTACTCAGGGGGCAGGATGCCTGCCACTACCACCACCCCTACTCAGGGGGCTGGATGCCTACCACTACCACCACCCCTACTCAGGGGGTCTGGATGCCTGCCACTACCACCACCCCTACTCAGGGGGGGGCTGGATGCCTACCACTACCACCACCCCTACTCAGGGGGCTGGATGCCTGCTACTACCACCACCCCTACTCAGGGGGTTGGATGCCTACCACTACCACCACCCCTACTCAGGGGGCTGGATGCCTGCCACTACCACCACCCCTACTCAGGGGGCTGGATGCCTACCACTACCACCACCCCTACTCATGGGGGCCTGGATGCCTGTCACTACTACCATCCCCACCCATAGGGGGATGGATGCCTACCACTACCACCACCCCTACTCAGGGGGGCTGGATGCCTGCCACTACCACCACCCCTACTCAGGGGGCTGGATGCCTACCACTACCACCACCCCTTCTCAGGGGGCTGGATGCCTGCCACTACCACCACCCCTACTCAGGGGGCTGGATGCCTACCACTACCACCACCCCTACTCAGGGGGCTGGATGCCTGCCACTACCACCACCACTACTCAGGGGGGCTGGATGCCTGCCACTACCACCACCCCTACTCATGGGGGCCTGGATGCCTGTCACTACTACCATCCCCACCCTTAGGGTGATGGATGCCTACCACTACCACCACCCCTACTCATGGGGGCCTGGATGCCTGTCACTACTACCATCCCCACCCATAGGGGGATGGATGCCTACCACTACCACCACCCCTACTCAGGGGGGGCTGGATGCCTGCCACTACCACCACCCCTACTCATAGGATGGGTAATGCATGACACAACCAGCATACTCCCACATAAGGAATGACAGAAAATGACATCCCCCCCAACACCATGACAAGCGTGTGTAGTCTGTGTCAAATGCCTACAACACTGAACATGACATTGAACATACAATGTGACCCACTATCACATGTGTCACACATAAATGTGTGTGGCCTCCACAATGCAAGCCGACCATGACCACTGTGGCCATGGGGTCGAACACCCCATCATCACAGTGACCAAAAGGTAAGTGTGGGGTCCATAGCTGATGCACCTCTTAAACAGTGTGGCCATGGGGCCTAAAGCCCCATCACCACAGTGACCAAAAAGGAAGTGTGGGGTCCATAGCTGATGCACCTCTTGAACAGTGTGGCCATGGGGCCTAAAGCCCCATCACCACAGTGACCAAAAGGTAAGTGTAGTCATGGTAAAAGCTGCGAAAGCCAAACTGTATGGATGAATCCTGGTCACACAACAACAAACACATCAGTGGCATAGTAGTGCTTGTGTCCCATAGCAACATAGATTGGACGAGGCAAACAGTGCAGTGTCACAGAACCATCGTTTTGGCCATGTGCATACAAACATCACACATGGGGGACCACATTGTCAATATTCACAAATAACACAATCAGAGAAGTGACCATCATAATGCTGAGCCACATATCTGCACCAATGGACACACACATGTAGATATCCTGTGGAGACTGTCGATGTCAGGTGAACAAATACCATGGCATCAATGGGACATACAAACCATGATCATTGTGCTGACTGATGACCTAGGAGTCCCAGGGACAGCAGGGGAAAGCCACCAAACAACATACAGACAATGGCACACTACAGAAATGCCAATGCAGTGGTGCAAATGCACAAACACAAACAGGCAGCCTCACACTGCATTTCAAACACAACAGGTGATGGGGGTGTGTGCCAGTGTCCCCAGGCAACCTCACAACACATGAGGAGGCCTGAACTCCAATCACACAGATGTGTATACAGTGCCATACAAAGTTACTCATGGATCGGATACCCCTATGTGGGTAATCAGGCATCGTCAGCTGAGAGGGAGGCCAAATTACACGTCACACAAGCTTGTAGGACAGCAACTAACACAGCAAGAGACAGACCCACCACAGCACTACCCCCAGGGACCCCACATTGTGCTGACACTAGCCTGCATGACAATCCCACTGTGATGACAAAGGTAGATGTCGTTCACACTGTGAACCACAGCCATGTGTCCTGAGCAACAAACTACCATCACACCTACACACGCTCCAATCAATCAGCACGGCCTGCCAGCCAAGGCCAATATGGAGGTAGGGGTCTAGCCGTGCAACAACTCACATTTGCACACTCAACACCACACACCCTGATCTCCACCAATGTGCAGCAGTGAAGCTCACATGGACTGGTGACAGTGCACATGCACCCATGACAATCCCAGGGGTGGTGGGGGAACTAAGGTGCAGATACCCATCACACATGGCCAGTCAACAAGACTCGTCAATGTCTGACACACAGCACAGTACGCCGTACATGGGCATGATGTGAAATCCACCACAATCAATGGGATCCTGGCCATAGTCACACACCTACGAAGAAGCCAAGGTGACACACAAAGAACACACGTACACAACTTCCAACATTGCAGCTCTGACCCTGAGGAGTGGCAGCAGTCACACACACAATGTGTCACAATCACTGAAAGCCAACACAAACTGAAATTCACATGACTTGTGTAAACAACAAGTGCCAAGGGGAATCCTGAATGTGTCCCATCACCGTTTGCCCACATCCCCAGCCCTGACAACAAAGACAACCTGGGATGACAACCTCATGAACATTAGTTTGCCATGCAACCACATCACAGAGAAACCAGGTCCAAGATGCTGGATGAACACAGACCAACTCTGCAAGCAACACAAACAGGAACATCCCTAGGGACACAGCCTGTGTAGGAAAAAGGAAGGGAACACGCACAGACATGCTTACACAACACACAACACGGGCACACGCAATGTCACCGGATTACACACTGCCATGAGGGCACTCCACTCCTGTGGAAGGTCCGCTGTGCCAAACCTTGTATGTGCACGACTCAAACCTGTCAGCAGGACACCTTGTCAGTGAGTCAACAACTACAACACACAGAAGGCTCTGCTCACATCAGCCTGGGTACGGGAGTGTCACGTCAGTCATCTGCATACACCCAAAACACGTGCCAAGCCAGTTGCACTGTATACACAGATGAGTCCTTCAACATTGATGTGCAAAACTGCATGTCCAGTGGAGATGGGCACACAGTCAGGGAAATTGGAACATTGAACAGTGGTAAGCCCACCAGATGTGCATCAGTGTAAGACAAAGATGTTCCTTTACAAATGCAAAACATTACACCCTCAGACTGCAGCAAAGGATGCCATAGATCCAGAGTAGAACAGGACACATATCCCATGGACCACATGGAGTCCATCACAGCAACACTTCATTTTCCTGATCTGAACACTATTACAACTGCAAATGCAGGATGCCACTCATCCACATCATGTACATCAAAAGAAACACCTCAATTAAACAAAAAGAGGCTTTATTCAGCTAATGTAAAATTAAAAGTTGACGTCCAAAAGAAACTTAGGCCAATGGCCAGTCCAAAATCCATGTCCCAACAGGGTGACAAGTGACAACTGGTCACCCATTGCTTGCCTGCACTGGTACGGACAGGGGACATCCCCCTTGGAGGGGCATACAAGGGGCAGGCCAGGCACCGCAGGGACAGGATCAGGGGATGGCAGAGTGAGACAGTGAAGGGGTGGTGGGTGCAGGAGTGTCACCGGCAACTGCAGTGGAGGTGTCTGACTCGGGGGGGGCCAGCACCACCGTGCTACACAAGTCAGTTGGTGTGGGTGCTGCAACCACTGCAGTGGGCTGGTCTGATGTAGTGGACTGGGTCCCCACTGCAGTGCTCGAGTCAGACGGGGTGGTTGTGGACTCCACTGCAGTGCATAACTCCAAGGGAGTGGAAGGGTGGGCAGATGAGGTGGGCAGGACAGAGGGGGGGACCCGGTCCCCACACCAGTGGCACCAACAGGCAGAGCGTCTGGGTTGGGGGTGGAAGAGCAAGTGGCAGGGGGGAGGGCCTAAGCAGTCTGGGGATGCGGTATCGGTGTGTGGGGGAACCTGGGGCAGGGTGTGGCGGGGGAACCTGTGGAGTGGTGGCCTGGGGGATGGAGGAGAGAGACTGGGTGGTGGAGCTGCGTGGTGGTGGTGGGGTCTTGCTCTTCCTGGTCTGGGGGACTTACGAATGGGGTCCTGTGTCTGCCTGCGCCTGGGGGAGGGTGTCCGGGGGCGAGGGGCACTCCCTCTGTGTGGGGGACTTCCTCTTCCCCGGTATGCTGGATCAGCAGGATTGGAGGGGAAGAGGCTGAGGTCACACAGGAAGAGCTGCTGTGTAGGTGGGGTAGCAGGAGAGGCAAGGGAAGGGGTCTTGGAGGGAGAGGATTTGGAGGACTGCGGAGTGACAGTGGATGCCTGTGTGTGTGTGTGTTCCCCATCCCCTGTGTCTGTGGTATCAGTCCCCTGAGGATGCATGTGTGCACGTCTTGCCTTTCTCTTGGGTGTGTCTGTGCTGCTCGTGTCTGTGTGCTTGGGTGATTGTGCAGGTGTGCATGTGCTTTGGACAGGTAGGGTGGCAGGAAGTGTGGATGGGGCAGAGGTGGGAGGGGTGAGGGACTGCTGGAGGAGGGACACTGCTGCCATCAGGGAGGAGTCCATGGACCTATTGCTCCTCTGTAGGTCAGACATACCCGTCGAGATGCCCTCCATGAACGACACCAGCTGTGTCAACAGAGTGGTGTGTGCATGGAGGACAGTCAGCATTGCTGTCTGCCCTACATGGAGCTACCGAAGGAGGTACACAGACTCCTCACTCAGGGCAGCAGGGGACACAAGGGAAGGGGTGCGGTGCCTGGCACGAAGGAGGCACGCTCCCGAGCACGGGAGCCTCCACGGACCTCAGGAATGGGAGCCAATGGGAGGGCGGTGGTGGTGGTGGCGGGGCCAGACAGATTAGCTGGGGTGTGGTGGCTGCTGACACCCGCCTCCACAAGGGAGTCATCCTCCGAGCTGCTGTGGTCCTCAGCTGAGGTGGATGGTGCTGAGGACTCCTCGGTGTGGCTCCCTCGCCCTCCGTGCCACTGGGTCCCTCTGACCACTCGTCGGACGCTGACCCAGTCTGGCTCCGCTGCTCCTCCTGGTCCGTGGAGCTGTCCCCTCCTGTGGCCGTGGATGTATCTGCAAACAATTAGGGAAACAGACAAACATCAGTCACCTGCACTGACCGCACACACCACAGTAAGTACAGCACATCACAGAGCCAGCCCAGGCATCCTTAGTTGAACATTGCCTAAAGTCCTCACACAGATTTGTGGAAGCCAATTGTCAGTCTGATGGTCAACCATGGGACTCACACCCCTCCTGCCCTTGCACCCATCTGTCTGGTGCCTGTCTGATGGTAAGACCCCAGTGTGGACACATGCACCACCTACACAGTTGTTGGACATTGCAGGGAACACGGTAAAGTATGTGAACATGCACACAACACATCTGTTGCCACTAAGTCAGTGCAGGTGTCCGGATGAAGGGATGGCCAGAGTCTAAATAGAAATGCATGTGATGCATACCAGCACCACACACCATGATGCACCCATGTCCGGATAGTCAATGCCACAATGGGGTGCATGTTGCACATGTCACTCCCCTGCAGGATCACTCTTAGGAAGTTTAATGCCATGACACAGGCATGCATGCCAAGTCATACATCACTGTCTCCAGTCACATGGCCATGGCAGCCAGCCAACAACAGTCTGCACTGTGTCACAATCCTAGGACATGGGGAATGCAAGTTATGTAACTGACAAGTGCACATGTCCATCCCCCAAAAACCACATCATCAGTACTACTACTTGTCCACGTCATACCAATTGGACATATGGGGGACATGAAACACAACTCTCTGAACATGAGCACCTCACAGTGTGCTGTGAATGAGAAACAGCTGCCTGAAAGTCACAGTCGCATACACCTGTGTGCACAGTCAAGTGATCAGACACCTAAAAATCACAGAAGTATCGTCTATCATGGTCACATCTCCGCTGGCATGCTGAGCCCTAACCGATAAACATACCAGTAGTCCTGACAATGAGGACACAGCACAATGACACAGAGGCAGACACCTGAGGGAACATTTCACTGATCACAACATGCCAGATGGTACACGGGAGTGGGAGTACAGAGTGTATTGTATGCCCTGGAGTAAGCATGACTGTCCAGCTCCACCTGTAAGAGGAATGAGTCCTGGACAGTAGGCATGTGGCTAAGCACGTGTGACACACTTGATACACATACTCCTGAGGCCCAAACATTGTTCCCACCGGCAGCATGGGTGTATGCCAAATTCCCCAGGGACATGTGGTGATTCATATCAGCAAGTGGACCACATATCAAAGTTACACCCAGATTACATGTCAGAACTTAGGCATTGTCTAAGCAATTGACCCACACAAGAATCCCACAACATAGTCACAGGAACAAATGCTGTCCCCCACCTTGAGCGAAGCTAAATGCAATGACACAGTCCCCAAGTGACACAATTTCCTGACTGTAAGGGCCACACATATGCGTATCAGAGGAGAAGTGGGCATGTCACAAATGAGGGACATGGGTCCTGGACCACATGACTGATGTACTGTGGAAGTTTAACCAGGCCAGAGGAGGGCACATAGCATGTCAGACAAAGTGCACAGTGCAGTCATGGACTCACCCCTCCTTGCTGCTGTCTGGCCTTCAGCTGCCCATCCAGGTCAGGGAAGACCACCGCCAGGATCCGGAGCATGTGGGGGGTCAGGGTCCGGTGTCCGCCTCTCCTGCGAGGAGGCGACAGCTTCAGCTGGACCCTTGCGATCCTCCAGGTCCAGCCCCGAAGGTCCTGCCACCTCTTCTGGCAGTTGCGGATCCTGTGCCTGTAGACCCCCACGGATCTTACTTCCCGGGCGATGGTCAGCCAGATTTCCTGCTTCTGGTGGGCATCGACCTGTGAGGATGACAAAGTGAAAAAGGCCATTACTACACATGCGGCATATCCGTGCATCACACAGTTGGATATACATGTCTCAATCACAGGGGCATATGATGTACATAGGCAGTGCAACAATGGCTATGAACAGTTTGCCAGCAGTCACTACATGGTGTCATTGCATGGGGAGTAAACCTTTTTGGAATGCACTGTTACTGCACTGTACCTGTTCAGTGCATGTAACTACACACTTTGGGGTGTGTCAACTACTCAGTGAGCATGCTAGCCAGTGGTGTGCACACTGTAAGTCCTGCTAGTCAGACAACATGCACAATTGGTAAGGCAGTGGACAGCACACTCACCTGCTCCCCTGATTTCCCATACAGCTTGCTGTACTGTGGAAGGATGCTGTCCAGCAGGGCCTGGTTCTCCTCAAGGCTGAAGGCTGGGGCACTCTCCACAGTACGTGCCATTGCAGTAGCCAGAGGATGCAGAGACAGCAGCAGTGTTGTTGGCAGATGTCGTCCTGGAGCATGTAGTGCAGGCAAGTGAGCTCTCAGGGGAACAGCCAGCATTATATGTGTGCTGCAGAGGCAGATACTGTCCCATGTGTCCAAAGTGATAGGTCCAAGTCGTTTGCATCTTCTGAATCTGACCAATCCATGGAATAGCAGCACTAATACACGCCCACAGCATCCTTCAAATCTTCAAATTCATGACATCCTTGATTTTGCAACATTGTTGTGGCTGGCCAACTGAATTCACTGCATCAGACTCGTTGGAGCCACGAAAACGCGTCCGTTGCCATGCCAGGCCCCAGCCAATGCGTGCAAACCGTTCGGTACATTGCTGTACAACGCGTATTTCGGGGTACAACGCGTACCCGCACACATCATATGCAATGGGCCGGCCGGGCACACCGATCGGTCCATTGCTGTACAACGCGTACCCGCACACATCATATGCAATGGGCCGGCCGGGCACACCGATCGGTCCATTGCTGTACAACGCGTACCCGCACACAACACATGCAATGGGCCGGCCGGGCACACCGATCGGTCCATTGCTGTACAACGCGTATTTCGGGGTACAACGCGTACCCGCGACACATCATATGCAATGGGCCGGCCGGGCACACCGATCGGTCCATTGCTGTACAACGCTGTACCCGCACACAACACATGCATTGGGCTGGCCGGGCACACCGATCGGTCCATTGCTGTACAACGCGTACCCGCACACATCATATGCAATGGGCCGGCCGGGCACACCGATCGGTCCATTGCTGTACAACGCGTACCCGCACACAACACATGCAATGGGCCGGCCGCGCACACCGATCGGTCCATTGCTGTACAACGCGTACCCGCACTCATCATATGCAATGGGCCGGCCGGGCACACCGATCGGTCCATTGCTGTACAACGTGTACCCGCACACAACTCATGCAATGGGCCGGCCGGGCACACCGATCGGTCCATTGCTGTACAACGCGTATTTCGGGGTACAACGCGTACCCGCACACATCATATGCAATGGGCCGGCCGGGCACACCGATCGGTCCATTGCTGTACAACGCGTACCCGCACACAACACATGCATTGGGCCGGCCGGGCACACCGATCGGTCCATTGCTGTTCAACGCGTACCCGCACACATCATATGCAATGGGCCGGCCGGGCACACCGATCGGTCCATTGCTGTACAACGCGTACCCGCACACAACACATGCAATGGGCCGGCTGGGCACACCGATCGGTCCATTGCTGTACAATGCGTATTTCGGGGTACAACGCGTACCCGCACACATCATATGCAATGTGCCGGCCGGGCACACCGATCGGTCCATTGCTGTACAACGCGTACCCGCACACAACACATGCATTGGGCCGGCCGGGCACACCGATCGGTCCATTGCTGTACAACGTGTACCCGCACACAACACATGCAATGGGCCGGCCGGGCACACCGATCGGCCCATTGCTGTACAACGCGTACCCGCACACAACACATGCAATGGGCTGGCCGGGCACACCGATCGGTCCATTGCTGTACAACGCCTATTTCGGGGTACAACGCGTACCCGCACACATCATATGCAATGGGCCTGCCGGGCACACCGATCGGTCCATTGCTGTACAACGCGTACCCGCACACAACACATGCATTGGGCCGGCCGGGCACACCGATCGGTCCATTGCTGTACAACGCGTACCCGCACACAACACATGCAATGGGCCGGCCCGGCACAACGATCGGTCCATTGCTGTACAATGCATACCTGTACAGGTCAGTCGCATATGTCACCATGCTTGTTACTGGTGAACATATGCCAGCCACATATACCTGCCAGAGACCCAGGGGCACACCTACAACACCACACCCACTCCACACTGTTTCCTAAGGCATGTAAGGCTGCATTACCTTTTCTGTGTATGGGGGTTGACATGTGGTTTCTGTGGTGGCACTGGTGGGCATCCACACCCAGGCTGTGCATGTGTTCATGGGGACAGGGTCCTTTGTGTGTTGTGCACATGACCACTGTGATGTGCAACAGTTCATTTCACATTTCATGGTCACATTTCCAGGTTGTGTATGTGTGTGACATGTCACATACCCCAGGGTCCCATGGGGGAAGGCATGTACGTAACAGGATGACCCATTGCCACAATAGTGATGTCCCTCCACAGTCTGTGTGCATGTTGTGTTTCCGATGTCTCTGATTCCATGTGCACGATGGGAGACAGTCTCCACATCAACGTTGTTTGTGCATGGACTTTAATGTTGTGCGTGTGTGTGTCACTGACGTCCATGTCTGTCCTGCGGAGGCAACAGGGGCCACTACCTGTGGGAGTCATGTTTGTTTTTCTGACGTGTACATGATACGAGATGTCATGCCAGTGTCCATGTGGCAAGACAGGGTCCCTGGGAATCTACCTGTCAATGTGCTGTGATGCCTGTGGCGCATCTGTCCAGACATGTCACTGTGGTGTGTGTGTGTAACGTGACAGCAGTAAATGTGTACTTTGATACAGCCTAATGGTTTCCCATAGCACAACCTGGTACCTGTTGTGCACACATGTTGTACTGAGAACTTAGATGATGGCCATGTAGGTGCGAGTTATGTCCGAACAGAACGGCACACACATCAAGAACTTGTGTCTCGTAATGATGTATCATGTGAAATTGAGTATGGTGAATGGCACATCTGTGGGGTGACTGACAATCTTTCTTTCTTCATCCTATGCCCTGCAGGGCTCCAGCTGTCCATAGACCATTCCCTGACCTGGCAACGATGGTGGAACGTGACAGCATCCGACGGTACCGCTTCACCAGGCAGCTGATTGAGGATTTGGCAGTGCGCTTGGCACCACATCTGCAACCGGGCCGGCCGTATCCTACGGCGCTGACTCCCAAGGTGAAGGTAATGGCAGCCCTACACTTCTTTGCCACCGGTACCTTCCAACACACTGTGGCGACTGCTGGTGGGATGTCACAGAGTATGTTCAGCCGTGTGCTACGCGATGTTTTGGTGGCTATGTTGAGGAACCTGAACCAGTTCATCTATTTCCCCAAACGTCGACAACTCACTGACGTTAAGAGTGACTTTTATGCCCTGGGGAGGATGCCACATGTAATTGGCTCCATTGATGGGACACATGTGGGTTTGGTACCACCCCAGGCACATGAGCAGGCCTACCGTAACCGCAAACACTACCATTCGATCAATGCACTGGTGGTATGTCTTGCAGATATGACCATCACACATGTGTGTGCCCGTTTCCCCGGTTCTGCTCACAATGCCTACGTGATGAGGAGTAGTCGCATCCCGAGGATCATGTCACAGATGCCGAACCAGCGTGCCTGGCTTGTCGGTGTGTACTGACTTTGTACCATTGTGTGTGTTCTGCTATGTTGTATTCCGCCCACTTTTTGAACTCAGCTAATGTGCAATTGTCTGTCTGTAGGTGACTCCGGATACCCCAACATGCCCTGGTTGCTGACACCCCTCAGGAACCCTGTGACACCAGCCCAGATGTGCTACAATGAGGCACATGGTCGGACCAGGAGAGTGATTGAGCGGACCTTTGGTCTCCTGAAGAGCCGCTTCCGCTGCCTGGACAAGACAGGAGGGGCCCTCCCATATGCCCCAGCAAAGGTGTGCAAGATTGTCATCGTTTGCTGCATGCTCCACAACCTGGCAGTGCGGAAGGAGTTGCCTCTCATCCTGGATGACGATGACCAACGTCTGCCACCTGTGGAGGATCCTGGCCTGGACCACGATGCCAGTGATGATGATGATGATGGTGGTGATGTCTGCACACAGCTCATCACCAACTTCTTCAGCTGAATGTGAGTATCCAGGGAGATGTAATGTGAATGATGTGAGTTTGCCTGATATGTGTGGGTGGTGCTCTGGTGCTGTTTGAGTGTGGCCATGTGCTACTTGACTGGATGCGTGCAGCAATGTGTCCTTACAGGTAGCCTCTACTCCCCAACAGTTTTGACATGCTAACTTGGTTTTGTGTAGTTGTCTTGTGACATGTATTGGGCATGAGTATTGCAGTTCTGTCCTGTTCTTCTGTGGTTTTGACTGTGTGTCATGTCTGTCCTTCACAGGGTGCTTACAGAGTTGTTTGGTCAACTTGGATCCCCCAACACCATGATTCAGCTTTCAGGGTGGCAGCAGTCGTTTCCCTACAGGTGATGTGCCACACACCCCTGGACTTCATATCTTCTGCACTTGTTGACTGTGTGGCCACTGCCACGTGGGATTAACTTGCATTTGTAGTGGTGACAACATGTTACAAATGTGTAATCAACCAGTGCTTCACTTTGGGATGTGCGTTGTCTGTGGTCACACATCTGACTGACATTTGCTTACTGCACCTGTGGACTAGTTGACACAGACTCTGAATAGGTGTGGTGTCTGTGCATTCCACTGTATTTCCTGGCAACATCACTGTGGGCGATGAGTCCGATGGCCCTGGTGTCTGTGTTGTGTAGCCCTAGTGGTGTGTCTCCCTCATATGTGTCACGTCACCATGACTCACACGACGGTGTTGTACTTGCTGTAGCAGTTAGCATACACAGTGTAATTTAGCAGAACATCATCACCATAACAGTATCCACATTTGAATAACAACAGTGGCAAGTATGGTGTACTAGTGATTTTATTTACAGAACTGTGTGTGTGTATAGTGCACAGGATGGTGGGTGCTGTACATTGGGATTGTGATCCAAAGTTCCCAGATGAGTTGGAAGTCTTGGTAGCAGAAATGTCCTGAGTGAAGTCCACAGTCATATGATACATTAGTCCAACTTGAACATCCCATGTCATGTGGGAAAGTAGTGTTGCATTCGGCAGGGTGAAACGTTTGCACACAAAGGAGAATTTCCGGAACAGGTGTTGGCTTCCTGGGGGATGTACGTGGCCATCAACCTCTCAGTTTTCCTTCCTCGGACGACCCCTCTTCTTTGGGGGGGACCCTTACGTGCAGGCTGCTGCGGTGCAAGGGACTCTCCGCCAGAGTCCTCCTCCCTCCCTGTGGCGGTGTCAGTTGTTGCAGCACCAGATGTTGTGGGCACACAGGGAGGTGTGGCCATGTTGGTGCTAATCTGGCAGAGGCATGTCAATATGTCCCTATGCACCGCTGTGAGTTCTTGCAATGTATCCCACTTGGACTCCATGCCCGACATGTGTGTCTCCACATGGGCCATGTGTGTCTCCACACGGGCCATGTGGGAGTCCAAGCGGGCATGATGGGCAGCCTGCTGCTGTTGTATGTCCTTGAGGATCCCCACTACCTGTCTGACCTCTCCGGCGCTATCCTGGTACGCATCAGCGATGCGTGCCAGTTGTGGGTCATCATGCAGTCCAGATCCCTCTGCAAGCAGCGACCTATGTCTACCACCCCTCCCACCGCCCCTGGCGACACGTGCAGGACCTGCGGTGGCACGCACAGGTGACCCGAGGCCCACTTGGGGGTTGTTAGTGGTGTTGTCATCCGTTGCTCCACGGTGGGCCTGGGGCCCTGTGCTGTTGTCAGCGGTGGTCCTTGGTCTGTCCGTGTCAGCGGGGGTGGTCTGTATCTTGGCAGTTGTTGGAGGGGTGGGTGCAGGGGGTGCAGATGTTGGTCCAGCTGGTGCTGCATGATGACTCACACCGGAGGGGCCAGGTTGGTCTTTGCCAACCGAGGTGGGCAGAGGCTGTTCCACACCAGTGAGCTCTGTGTCCCCCGGAGCCTGAGACAGGGACTCCTCCTCGCCTGCTGCTGAGTCCCCATCATCGTCACCTGTATTTGGAAGAGACACACATTGTATGTAATGTTTCTACAGGCATCAATGGTTCACACACCTGACAGATGTGACTGTACCTCTGGATGCGGGCATGTACATTGCATTGTCCTAAGTTGTCACAGTAAGAGGTTGATATTGGTGTAGCACATTGTCATGCATACCTGGGGCATTTCACTATGAATGTTGAGGTGTGTGCATGGCCAGCATTGGTTGTATTTGGTGGACATCCGGCCATCCTTCTCCACCTGGCCCAGTTATCCCACCATGAAGCATGCCACCCTTGCAGTGGTTTCAGGTTGACTCTCAGGATGTCATTCAGTGGTGTTGTGCTGTTTGTTGGTGCACAGTTCCCAGCAGGGCCTTGTGCTCCCCCACAGCAGTAGCCAGTGTCAGCCATCTTGTCAGTCCTTGTCCACTCCCTGTGATGTGAGCATGGTTCAGAGTGGTGTTGATGGGCCAATTGTGAGGCTGAGCAGTATCTGTGACTCCAACTCCCATCATGCTATTGCCTTCACCCCCTTTCCAGCATGCCGTACTTCCTTCCTTTGGACTCTGCTTCCCTGTGGGGTAGTGTGCCTGTGCTGACAGGAAGGCTGACAGTGTTGTCCTTGCGTTTGTTTGGCTACAAGTCCCAGGTGTGTCCCTGTGCTTCACACAGCATTACCCAGGGTGGTGGTTCTTTGTGGGATCTTCATTTGATTTGTGAGGCATTGCATTCTCCCCGGTGGGTTATGTGGAGTTTGTGTTAAGGGGGTGTGTGAGGTGAGCTGCTTGTAACTATGGTCAGTGCTGTGAGTCCTCCTTCCTACCCAGCCAGATATCCCACCATGCAACGTGCTTGCATTGCAGAGAGTGCAAGTTGGCTTTCAGGATGTCAGGCAGTGGTGTTGTGCTGTTTGTTGGTGCACAGTTTCCAGCAGGGCCTTGTGCTCCCCACAGCAGTAGCCAGTGTCAGCCATCTTGTCAGTCCTTGTCCACTCCCTGTGATGTGAGCATGGTTCAGAGTGGTGTTGATGGGCCAATTGTGAGGCTGAGCAGTATCTGTGACTCCAACTCCCATCATGCTATTGCCTTCACCCCCTTTCCAGCATGCCGTACTTCCTTCCTTTGGACTCTGCTTCCCTGTGGGGTAGTGTGCCTGTGCTGACAGGAAGGCTGACAGTGTTGTCCTTGCGTTTGTTTGGCTACAAGTCCCAGGTGTGTCCCTGTGCTTCACACAGCATTACCCAGGGTGGTGGTTCTTTGTGGGATCTTCATTTGGTATGTGAGGCATTGCATTCTCCCAGGTGGGTTATGTGGAGTTTGTGTTAAGGGGGTGTGTGAGGTGAGCTGCTTGTAACTATGGTCAGTGCTGTGAGTCCTCCTTCCCACCCAGCCAGATATCCCACCATGCAACATGCTTGCATTGCAGAGAGTGCAAGTTGGCTTTCAGGATGTCAGGCAGTGGTGTTGTGCTGTTTGTTGGTGCACAGTTCCCAGCAGGGCCTTGTGCTCCCCACAGCAGTAGCCAGTGTCAGCCATCTTGTCAGTTGTTTTCCACTCCCTGTGATGTGAGCATGGTTCAGAGTGGTGTTGATGGGCCAATTGTGAGGGTGACCAATATCTGTGACTACAACTCCCATCATGCCATTGCCTACACCCCCTTCCCAGCATGCCCATACTTCCTTCCTTTTGACTCTGCTTCCCTGTGGGGTAGTGTGCCTGTGCTGACAGGATGGCTGACAGTGTTGTCCTGGCGTTTGTTTGGCTACAAGTCCCAAGAGTGTCCCTGTGCTTCACACAGCATAACCCAGGGTGGTGGTTCTTTGTGGGATATTTAATTGGAGTGTGAGGCATTGCATTCTCCCAGGTGGGTAATGTGGAGTTTGTGTTAAGGGGGTGTGTGGGAAAAGCTGCTTGTAACTTTGGTCAGAGCTGTGAGTCCTCCTTCCCACCCAGCCAGATATCCCACCATGGAACGTGCTTCCATTGCAGGGAGTGCAAGTTGGCTTTCAGGATGTCAGTCAGTGGTGTCCTGCTGTTGGTTGTTGCACAGTTCCCAGCAGGGCCTTGTGCTCCCCACATCAGTACCCAGTGTCAGCCATCTTGTCAGTTGTTTTCCACTCCCTGTGATGTGAGCATGGTTCAGAGTGGTGTTGATGGGCCAATTGTGAGGGTGACCAATTTCTGTGACTACAACTCCCATCATGCCATTGCCTACACCCCCCCTTCCCAGCATGCCCATACTTCCTTCCTTTTGACTCTGCTTCCCTGTGGGGTAGTGTGCCTGTGCTGACAGGATGGCTGACAGTGTTGTCCTGGCGTTTGTTTGGCTACAAGTCCCAAGAGTGTCCCTGTGCTTCACACAGCATAACCCAGGGTGGTGGTTCTTTGTGGGATATTTAATTGGAGTGTGAGGCATTGCATTCTCCCAGGTGGGTTATGTGGAGTTTGTGTTAAGGGGGTGTGTGGGAAAAGCTGCTTGTAACTATGGTCAGAGCTGTGAGTCCTCCTTCCCACCCAGCCAGATATCCCACCATGGAAAGTGCTTCCATTGCAGGGAGTGCAAGTTGGCTTTCAGGATGTCAGTCAGTGGTGTCCTGCTGTTGGTTGTTGCACAGTTCCCAGCAGGGCCTTGTGCTCCCCACAGCAGTACCCAGTGTCAGCCATCTTGTCAGTTGTTTTCCACTCCCTGTGATGTGAGCATGGTTCAGAGTGGTGTTGATGGGCCAATTGTGAGGGTGAGCAGTATCTGTGACTCCAACTCCCATCATGCTATTGCCTACACCCCCCTTCCCAGCATGCCCATACTTCCTTCCTTTTCAGTGGAGTTCACAGTGTGTGAGTGTGACAGCAATGGCAAGATGGCTGACAGTGGTGTCCTGCTGTTTGTTGTTGCACAGGTCCCTGCAGGGCCTTGTGCTCCCCACAGCAGTAGCCAGTGTCAGCCATCTTGTCAGTCCTTATCCACTCCCTGTGATGTGAGCATGGTTCAGAGTGGTGTTGATGGGCCAATTGTGAGGGTGAGCAGTATCTGTGACTACAACTCCCATCATGCTATTGGCTACACTGACTTCACCAGCATACACAGAATTCCTTCCTTTAAGTGAGCTTCCCTGTGAGGTGGTGTTCTAGTGGTGGCAAAATAGCAGACAGTGTTTGTTGGTTATTTTTGTGCCACTGCCTTGCTCTATTTGTTGTTAGGTTAGTACATGTCATGACACAGTTACATATCACTATGAGATGGCATGTATTGTGTTTATCTAACTGACATACACATCTTGGGATGATTATCTTTTGGTTGCTGTTGATTTGCTAGGGGTGGATGGTTTGACTGTCCCCTTGACAGTGATGTGTGTGTATTGTCACACAATATTGTGTATATTAGTTGTGTACTCACCAGGCTCTGGGATGTCTGTTAGTCCATATACGCTCACTGATGGTAGGATGGCCCGCACCTTCTCCTCCCAGGGCCTGAGGTATACTGGTTTTGTAGGAGGGCCACTGCCAGTGTGCTGGCTCAGGAGGTAATCCTTCTTGAGTAGGTCTCTGACCCTCCTGCGCACATCATACCACCTGTTCTGGATGTCTTCCTTTGTGCGCAAATATGGTGATTGTGCGTTCACCCTGTCGACGATCCTCGCCCACATCTTGGTTTTCTGCGACATGGGGGTCTGTTGGACCAATGTGCCAAACAACTGTGGCTCTACCCTCAGGATCTCGTCTACCATGACTTCCAATTCACTATCTAGGAACTTTGGATTCTTCTTTAGGGGCATGGTGATGGGTGGTGGTGGTAGTGGTGATTGGTGTGTGTGTGTGTGTGCGCAAGTGAGGGTGTGTGTGTGTAGGTTTTGCTGTGTGTGTGTGAGGGTGCTATTTGTTGAGGTGCTAATGGTGTGTGGCTTTTGTGTTGGATGAGCTGTGTGTGTGTCTGTGTTTGCTGTGTGATGGTGTTCTGTGCTGGCAGATCAGTGGAATTTGCAAAGGATCATGGTAGGGATTTGTGGGCTTTATGTAGGTGGAGTTGGGGGTGTGTCCTTGTTCCATTTTTTCTCCCCCTGTATTTATTGGCTTTGTCATTGCTTGTTTGGCCCTTTTTTTGGTATTTTTTCATTAGTGATTATTGTGCAAGTAGGAGTCGTTCTTCTGACCGAGTAGGACGTTGCAGTTGTCTCGTGTGCGCCTGTCCGAGTCGTTCCCGCTGTGTTTCAGCTCCGTTTCATATGCGGCGTACGCGTCGTTCGCGGGGCATTGTGTTTGTTTGGCTGGCTTTTGTATGCGTGTTGGTCGTATGGCTTGGACTCCGTGCGAGTCAGTCTGATTTTGCACGCATTGCATCGTACTGCGCGGGTCGGAGTTCGCGGGTACGTTTCATTCGGGTTGTTTCCTGGTGCGTGTCGGTCGGTGCGATTCGTGTGGTTTCCCGGCCGGATAGCTTGTTTCCGTCCAGGTCGGTCGTTCGCCTTGAGTTCCGTACGAGTCGGTCGTGATTCACATGCATTTCATCGTATTACGCGGGTCGGGCAGCGCCGGTACGTGTCGGTCGGACTATTATCCCGTACAAAGTCGGTCGGTATTTTTTCCGCCCCGAATCGGATTCGGCCCCTGAGTGACGGATAAGAGGCAGCTCACTCAGTATTTTCAACTTTAAACACCCCACTGTGGTTTTATTTGTATTATTCTACGGGACACTGCAACACCCACTATGGGTTTCATAAGGTAGAATCTGCCAATACCAGAAAGCCTAGCGGCGAACGCCCACCAGGGCGGAAATACACGCCCACTGGGGCGAGAATCTATTTTAACTGCAATCAAGAGTTCTACAGTGTTGCTGTTCCTAGGCTTGTGAACAAGAACACAAGTTCGAAACGCATCAAGCTTCGTTACTTGTATTAAAGATGTGAACCTGATGTGGCTGTGGTCCTTTGCTGTTGGAAGTCAACTTTCCGGGATGGCGTCCTCATGGGGGCAAACTGTTGTGTATATATATATATATATATATATATATATATATATATATATATATATATATATATGACCCAGTTGAAGGCAGTTGCCGAAACGCGTCTTTTTGTGCTTGGCAAACCCGAATAAAATCTGGGTTTAGCAGTTTCCCGCGAGTGCTGTGCTTTTTGTACTCTGCAGCAGGAATATATACATATATATATATATATATATATATATATATATATATATATATATATCAGCCGCGGTCGGTGGTAGGAGTGCTGCCGGGCGGTGACGTGGGCAGGGGGAGGGGCAGGGTGGGGGGTAGTAAACTATGGATTACGGAGGTTTACAGGTAAGTAAACATATAAATAAATAAAACGAATTTCGTTGCGTGCACTGCATCGCATTTGGGGATGCAGTGCGTGCAACGAAATTCGTTTTATTAATTTATATGTTTACTTACCTGTAAACCTCCGTAATCCATAGTTTACTACCCCCCACCCTGCCCCTCCCCCTCCCCACGTCACCGCCCGGCAGCACTCCTACCACCGACCGCGGCTGATATATATATATGACCCAGTTGAAGGCTGTTGCCGAAACACGTAGGTCGTTTTTGTTGTCTGTGAGCACACTGTACTTTGCTAAAAAGATTATGAAAAAAGAAAAATTAAATAAAGCGAGAGTTGGACTAACTTACCTCTGTGTGTGCCGTCTTCCTGAATTGCCCGGGTTATCGTGGACTGGTATGGTTCCACCTTGCCGGGCACAAGCTGGGAATCCATCTAGCTACTCACAATCTTGTTATGTTTTATAATGTACCCCAATATAGGCCTGGGTAGTCACCTAACCTTTCACCTACATTTTCACTGCCATTGTACTACATAACGTTTTTTGTATTGACCTTTTACCTAGTTAGGTGCTGCATAAAATGTTGTGTGGTTTTCCCAGAAAACTAGCCTCATTTATTATGCGTGAGGATTCTCAGAATCACAGCAGGATTACTATCTTCTGCACAATAACTATGTATAAGGGGCATCCCTTTCGTCATCCTCGGCCGACATGACACAGCGAGATAGAACCCCTGAGGGTACCTTTTGGGTATATAAACACCATATCTTTGCTGGGGCAGGCAGAGGAGAAAGACTTCCATGCTGACACACTGATACGATACGCTGAGGTTCCTGCATGCAGACACTCCAGCATGCAGTGGTATGACATCCCTCGAGACCAAGACGGGGTCCTTCCTTCTCTCACCACAGGTAATGGGGTTGGCTTCATCCTTGGGGGATTCTTGGCTCTACACCTACATACATGCTAGGTACACTTAGGTACATCTAGTTAGGGTTGCATCGTGGGAGTATGCATTATTATTGTCATGTATTTATATACCTGCCTATATTCATTATTTTAGCACTATGGTAGGAATCTACCATCCATTTGCTCTACTTGTGCTTATAATCATTTATATCTGTTTCTGTCTTATGGCTGTTTCAGCACACCTATTTTACACTAGAATGACACTGGGTCAATAAATGCTTATTGAAAACGTCCCCACCATTTATTCTGTGTATCTCTCTGAGACAAAGTGAGCATGACTGACTGAGCAAAAAGTACTGTACTCTTTCCACGATCCCTGACGGGACAGGGTTGTCATGTTCGATAGTTGCCAAGAACTATTATCTCCTTGTTAAGAGGAGTTTACGGTGGCACTGTGAGCTAGCTGGTATACAGGCGACCATACCTGGTGGGGGTGTCTCGAATCAGTCTGGGCACCAATCCCACAGTCTATGTTGTCTAAACGCGCAGATCCTATATAGATTTATAGGAACTACATGACATGGCGCCGCCAACGTTGGTTTGGTACTTTTTTGACAGTCAAATCTGAGTAGTTCAGTCGTGCTTTCTCAGAGACCCCTACTCACATTTACCTAGAGACATCTGGAGTGGGAAGGGAAAAATCCGCCACAGCTGAGTAGGCATATCCTATGTATTGGCTGTAGGTTTATTCAAGCTTGAAGGATAAATAGTTCCCTGTTGTGCATAAAACCTTTTCTCAGTTTCTTGAAACTCTTTCAACGATGACTGACAAAGAGGACAATGCTGTGCCAGCACTCAGTGCGAATGCAGCGGGGGTTGGAGAGCAAGAAGGTGCTATAAACATTTCAGAAAATGTCAGAAATGCACTCACCTTAAAACTAGCAGAGTTTGGAGTTACAGCAAGAGGTGGGACTGTCACCTTTGTGATTGAGGCACTTGAGTCTACAGGACAGAGGTATTCTATTCATGGGTTAAATTCCCACCAGCAGATGCTTGCACAAATACATTTCATTTTTACATTGAAGATAAAATACCAGAGGAATATTGTCCATATTAGGACATTGAAGTTCCGCTCACCTACCAGGAGCACATAAACTGATTTAAGGGTGCCCTCCCACACACAACAGATAAAGTAAGACTCAGTCCGCTCGGCAGAGACGGAGCGACTTGGCCGGTCCTAGCGGCTTACACACCACATCCAGACATTGACACAATGCCGGTAGCAGACGTACGCCCACTACACAAAGAAATAATAAAACTTTACAGAAATCAGACACAGTTCGTGATGAGAACGCTAACACTTCAACAAACAAGGGTTACACCAGCATGACAAATTCAGGGGTCTGCAACTAAAATAACTCCACAAACACTGAACGCACTGATGGGTAAAATGCCCACTAAATGTGAGCAAATGCCATTCTGGATAGCTCAGAAAATCACGCAGTTAGAGGCAGTGTTTCCACACACAAGCCCTCAAGAATACACAGAATGCTAAAAATCTGCTTGCCAATGGGGATAGCTCCCCAGATAGAGGATTGTACCTCTTGGGGTACAGTTTTTGCTGCCATCTATACCAGAGCACATGGTATCCCTTCAATAGCGGTAATACCAGATGTCTTGAGACAAATACAGAATGAGTAGGGAGCAGAATCTGCTCTGAACTTAGGGATGAAATTGTTCGAAAATTTTGCCCAGGTATCAATTATTATATTGGCAAACATAAAAGGGGAGGCAGCAGCGGTGACGATATGCCAAAGCCTGAGGGATTTCACTCCTATACAACAGGAGCGTGATTTACCTAAAAGTATTGAAGATACATATGCTGAGGTAGAGATAATTTGGGAGCTAGAGCAACAAAACCTCAACTCATGGTTGGACCTGAAAAGGATAACACCAAGCAAGCACCTGATTCTTCCAAGAAGAAATGGGATGATAAAAAACAAAAGAATAGCGAGCATAGATCACAATCAAGGGGTGAGTCTCCTCAACAGGAGCCCTCTGAAAGGAGGTACAACCTTAGGAATCGTGATAACATTAAAAAACCTGACAGTACACATTCCTCCCGTTCCTTTCATGGTTCATCAAAACACTCCGAGAGGGAAGGACGGTCAGAGCACAGATCAGAAGTACGAACAAAGTCCAGAGATACACATCGAACTTCAGACTATAAAATAAAAAAAGAAGATAAACCAAAATCAAAACCTCATTTTAAAAAGAAGAAAGTAGCAGGCCTCAACTTCTGAACAGGGAATGGGCTCTGACTATGCTAGACAGCGCAGCAGAAGTAACAATAGCTCGCCAGAACCTGATGGAATTTCTGGTGACAGCGGCGTTGAAGGAACATATCATGGTGGAGACACCTGATACTAGGGTAAGTGTCTCACACCCATTATATGAAATAACAATCCAAATGGAGGGGGACAAACCCAGAAAAATTAAAGGTCTCTTTTGGGAGAACCTGACTTATGCCTATGACATTATTTTGGCTAAAAAAGATTGGCCTCCTGAGATCGTTATGGAGTGTCCAAAGGGAGGAACAGTAATTTACCTGCTTTTTCCTACCTCGTTCCAGTATCACCAAAACATCCATACGCGCAGGAGTGGGCGGTAGCACTTGCCTCAGCATTATATCGCAACCACGTAGGGTGGGATCCTGAGCCACCACAACATGTAATCTCTGTTAAAACACCTCCAACTCTACAGAGACAGTACCCGATTAAACAAGAAGTGAAAAAGCAAGTCAGAGAGATCTTAGATCAACTTGAATACCAAGGTGTAATAGAAAATTGCACCTCTTCAATGAATAATACTTTGTTCCCCGTAATGAAACCCGATAATTCATACCGTCTAGTTTTAGACTACAGACATTTGAATACATGCACAAAGACATTTGCAGTACAAAATGCACACAGTGCTGCATTAATGAATAACATTGTGCGGAAAAAAATAAAAAACAACATTAGATATCTCAAATGGATTCTTCTGCCAAAATATAGCACCTGAGAGCAGATACTTGAAAGCATTCTCAGCCCTATGCTCTCAGCGTCAATTTTGTAGACTGCACCAAGGGTATAAGAATAGCCCTGGGTTGTTATCAGCTAGGGTAACAGAGTTACTTCAAAATTTAGATGAGGAGGCAATGTCCTATGTAGATGATATTTATCTGACGAATGATGATTTATTGGATCATTTGACCAGGTAGAGCAACATAATTTTGGGATTCGCCCCTGAGGGCTACAAATTCAAGTTTAAAAAAATCGAAAATAGCCCACCTCAATGTCCTATTTTTGGGATACGAGTTATCAAGTAAAGGAAAAAGCCTAGCAGTTAACATTTTAGACAAGTGTGCTGCTCCAACCTCCAATCATTCTGAAAAATTTACAATCCATATTGGGATTCCTAAATTTTGGCAGTACATACATTTTGGATTACACATAAAAAGTAAAACCTTTCTACGTTCTAATGAGACCTGATTTTTCAATTAGACATTAGACACAGGATCACTCAGATATCCTTTGTTCCCAACAAGCTGACATGAAAGCTTCCAAACACTTACACACATGTGCAAACACTGCAAATTTGGTGATCTGTGTAATCGCGGGTCAATCAGGGTACACTTACCTAACCTTCAATGAAGGTGAAACGGTACCCATTGCATACAAATCACAATTGTACACAAACGCTGAAATGCGTTTTGCTGCTACAGAAAAAATTCTGACAGCAGTACAGACTGCTGTAGTGAGAGAGAGAGCAGTGGCTCAGGGTAAACGAATAATCGTCGTGACTCCAGTACTGGCCTTAAAGCCTGTTACAAAAGTTAGCATTCATTTCAAACACAAAAGCACTACATCCACGATGGATACAATGGGCTAATTCTCTCACTGCAACAGATGGAAACAACAAATTTGATTTCACATTAAAAACGCAAGCATTCCTGCAGTAGTGATAAGAAAATCATCTCCCGAATGAAATAATGCCTCTAGATCAGTATGAATACATTATTTACACTGACGGTTCTGCTCAGCCTGCCATAGGAAGTAAACAGCAATGCAGCGCAGCTTGTGCGATTGTAAAAGGACGTATCAGGAAGGCAAGTTCCATCCTAGCAGTACGAAGACACAGTCTCTAGGAGACTGTACTGCACAGCTGGCAGAATTAAAAGCCCTATTACTGGCACTTATAAATACGGATCGGTAATTCCCCACACTTATAGTGTGCAATTAATGTTTCTGTGTCCAGTCTTACAATGAATATCTTCACTACGTGGGTCAGAATGGGTTTAAAGACTCAAAAGGTTGCACAATAAAGCACAAATTGCTTTGGAAACAAATGGCAGAACTGAAAAAGACTTGCCAAGAGCTCACGTGATACACACGCTGAGTCATCAACGTGATGGCATTCACGTTGAAGGGAATTAATTGGCTGATGAAGCCGCCAAGGCGACAGTGCGAACTGCTGCCGTAGCTGCAATCACTCATTCTAGCATGAGAATAGACGGACAGATAATGGTAGCTGTCATTGCTTCACTAAAAACCTCAACTGTGCCAAAAGGCTTTCCACAGTGAAGAGACAGAATATCAATGTAGACATATCGAGTTGCATGAATATCGAGTCAAGAATGTTGATGGTGTAAAATATCGAGGTAAGTTTTTTTGCTGTTAAAAATATAGATATTTGTGTATTTTAGAAATATCGATTTTGAAAATATCGATGTCAAAAACATTGTTGTAAATAATATCGACTGTTTATATTTTTTTGTTTTTGCTTAATTTTTTAAAATTCTTTTTTAATATTTTAGTAGTAGTTATTTTATATGTTTAAATTTATTTTTTAAAGTTAAAATGTCTGTTTTATTGTATTTTCACTTATTTTTTAAGAGCGGGATGTTGGGTTTATATGCGATAAGGGAGGGAGTAATTTAAAAATGTTTGTTTAAAATTATTTTTTAATTAAAACAATTTATTGAAAAATTTAAATAATTTTTTTAATCAGAAATTTAAAAATTAACATTTTAAAAAATGTTGAAGGTTTTTTGGGTGTGCAAATATGTTTATGTAAATTGTATAAAAAATTATTTAAATAAATATATGATAGGAAAATTATATTTATTTTTATTTATATATGATTTTTTTGTTTTTGTTTTACAAATGTTTGGAGTATTAGTTTTTGGGAAATTTAGAATTGTACATTTTTTTTTTTTAAATTAAGGGAAATTTAGAATTTAATATGTACATTTCTTAAAATTTTGTAAGAAGAGAAAATCAAAATTTTATTGACAATTTTTATGTTTTTTTAAATATTGTAATTTATAATATGTTGTTAAAAAATGTGTTTTTAAAAAAATGTTATATGTTAAAATTTTTACATTATTTAGCACTTTCCCTTAGTTTATTTGTTTTGGAAATTGAATAGTAATGTTTTTAAGTTTATTATACAGCACTTTCTTTGACTTTAGTTGGTTTGGAGTTGCAATAGTAATTATTTTATGGTTCATTATCCAGCACTTTCCCTGAGTTTAGTTGATTTTGCAATTGGAATAGTAATTTTTTATGGTTTATTATCCAACACTTCCCATGAGTTTAGTTGGTTTTGAAGTTAGGAATAGTACATTTTTTTGTGATTTATTATCCAGCACTTTCCCTGTGTTTAGGAGGCTTTGGAGTTGGAATAGTAATTTTTTATGGTTTATTTTCCAGCACTTTCCCAGAGTTTAGTTGGTTTTGGAGTTAGTAATAGTAAATGTTTTGTGGTTTATTACCGAGCACTTTCCTGAGTTTAGTTGGTTTTGGAGTTGGAATAGCAATTTGTTATGGTTTATTATCCAACACTTTCCCTGAGTTTAGTTGGTTTTGGAGTTGGAATAGTAATTTTTTATGGTTTATTATCCAGCACTGTCCCTGAGTTTAGTTGGTTTTGGAGTTAGAAATAGTCATTTTTTTATAGTTTATTATGCAGCACTTTCCTTGTGTTTAGTTGGTTTTGGAGTTAAGAATAGTAAAAAAAAAAGTATGGTTTATCATCCAGCACTTTCCCTGTGTTTAGTTGGTTTTGGAGTTAGGAACAGTAATTTTTTTTATGGTTTATTATCCAGCACTTTCCCTGAGATTTGTTGGTTTTGGAGTTCGAATAGTAATTGTTTGTGGTTTATTATCCATCACTTTCCCTGAGTTTAGTTGGGTTTGGAGTTAGGAACAGTAATTGTTTTATGGATTATTATCCAGCACTTTCCCTGAGTTTAGTTGGTTTAGGAGTTGGAATAGTAATTTTGTATGGTTTGTTATCCAGCACTTTCCTTGAGTTTAGTTGGTTGTGGAGATAGGAATAGTACAATTGTTTTTATGGTTTATTATTCAGCACTTTCCTTGAGTTAAGTTGGCTTTGGAGTTGGAATAGTAATTGTTTATGGTTTATTATCCAGCACTTTCCCTGTGTTTAGTTGCTTTTGGAGATAGGAATGATACATTTTTTTATGGTTTATTATCCAGCTCTTTCCTTAAGTATAGTTGGATTTGGAGATGGAATAGCAATTTGTTTATCTTTTATTATCCAGCACTTTCCTTGAGTTTAGTTGGTTGTGGAGTTAGGAATAGTACATTTCTTTTATAGTTTATTATTCAGCACTTTCCCTGAGTTTAGTTGGGTTTGGAGTTGGAATAGTAATTTTTTATGGTTTATTGTCCAACACTTTCCCTGAGTTTAGTTGGGTTTGGAGTTGGAATAGTAATCTTTTATGGTTTATTATCCAGCACTTTTCCTGAGTTTAGTTGGTTTTGGAGATGGAATAGTAATTTTTTATCGTTTATTATCCAGCACTTCCCTGAGCTTAGTTGGTCTTGGAGTTGGAATAGTAATTGTTCATGGCTTACTATCCAACACTTTCCCTGAGTTTAGTTGGTTTTGGAATTAGAATAGTATTTTTTTATGGTTTATTATCCAGCACTTTGCCTGGGTTTAGTTAGTTTTAAAGTTGGAATAGTATTTTTGTATGGTTTATTATCCAGCACTTTCCCTGAGTTTAGTTGGTTTTGGAGTTAGGAATAGTAATTCTTTTTATTGGTTTATTATCCAGCACTTTCCCTGAGTTTAGTTGGTTTTGGAGTTGAAATAGTATTTTTTTATGGTTTATTATCCAACACTTTCCCTGAGTTTAGTTGGTTTTGGAGTTGGAATAGTAATTGTTTATGGTTTATTATCCAATACTTTCCCTGAGTTTAGTTGGTTTTGGAGTTAGGAATAGTCATTTTTTATGATTTATTATCAAGCACTTTCCTTGAGTTTAGTTGGTTTTGGAGTTAATCGAAGTAATTTTTTATGGTTTATTATCCAGCACTTTCCCTGAGTTTACCTGGTTTTGGAGTTGGAATAGTAATTTTTTATGGTTTAATATCCAACACTTTCCCTGAGTTGAGTTGGTTTTGGAGTTGGAATAGTATTTTTTTATGGTTAATAATCCAGCACTTTCCCTGAGTTTAGTTTGTTTTGGAGCTGTAATAGTAGTTTGTTACGGTTTATTATGCAACACTTTCCCTGAGTTTAGTTTGATTTGGAGTTAGGAATAGTAATTATTTTTATGGTTTATTATCCAGAACTTTCCCTGAGTTTAGTTGGTTTTGGAGTTGGAATAGTAATTTTTTATGGTTTATTATCCAACACTTTCCCTGAGTTTAGTTGGTTTTGGAGTAAGCAATAGTAAATTTTTTGTGGTTTATTACCCAGCACTTTCGCTCAGTTTAGTTGGTTTT